>JASDQU010507886.1:41547-58700 GCA_032191745.1 Picea mariana | reverse complement strand
TCCCAGGCCTAGGTTATCTACTCTTAGGGCCGTTTTTCTTCTAGGGTTTGATGAAAGAGCCTTGCTGTAGCAACACTCTCCCTCATTGACTCTATTGTCTTGATTTTGTGCTTCATTTTTCAGCTAGCCGTTTTGCCAAATTGACCTAAGGAAGGAGGAGAGAGCACGAGGCCTTGTTAATGCAACACCAGAGTGAGTCTCTCTCCCCTAGGGTTTTGATTCTGAGGCCCTGCTATTGCAGCACTTCAAAACTCTTCCCTCTAGTCCTTAGCCGTCCTCCTTCAACCCTTGCGTCCTTCACTTTTGACTCCATTTTACCCTCTAAGGCACTGATCTAGAGTCGTCCAGCGTTGAAGTGAAAACTTGATCACAACTACTTTCAAAACCTTGAGTCAAACCCTAACCACACTAACCCTAAAACTTAACTAACTCACTAACCCTAGTTGCTGACGTCATCATTGATTATTTCATCTTTAGTGCAACAACGTCTTGTTTTAAGAGCAAGTGAATGGTGGTTTAGGCATTAATTGAATAAAGTGTTGATTGGTTACATTGAATGCCACATTGTTCCAATATTTATTGGTGAAGTGTTATATCTTTTCATTGTTATTGATAAACATTGACTTCGTCAACATTTATTGCTAATTGCTTATATGTATTTATCAGATAGTCTTATAAAGTACTAACCTATTGAAATAGCTTGCATATATCAGTTTGCTGTTGCTTTGTTCCAGGCAGGTACACTTCTTTGCGGGTTTTACTTCTTAAATTGGCCTTTGGCCGGACAATCTGTTTGGGTGGTGACTTGTGAAGGGGGAAAACCTTATCTTTATCTTATTAGCCTTTTGCCTCTTCAAAACACCAGGTCATCGGGGATGTCTCCCCTGGGCCTAACCTCCCTAAAGAGAAAGAACCATTCCATTGTGGTGACATTGGGTGGGATTGGTTCCTGTTACGCCAGTTTGGCCTTCTATCTTATAGTCTTTTATCCTAGCTACAAACTGCGTGATAACGAAGATCTAGAGGGTTAAGAGCCAACATACACTATTTGTGCTGGCATTCAAAGATCTTCCTAGAGTTAGCACTTGTGTGAACCAGAGGATGGTTCCCATCAAAGACAGGTACAAGATTGGTGTGTGGTTATTTTTGCTTCAGATATAGAGATAGCATAGTTTCACATGGATTGGAGAGAGATTGCTATTTTTAGCAGGTGTCCTACTTTTTAGGAGATAGTGACCAAAGACTCATATGGAAATTTTCAACATGCAATATTGGTCCTTGCATGATTTTGAGCTCGATGACACTTTTTCCAGGGATCATGCAGGTACTTTCTATCTTTAGCAAGTTGAGCTGCAAGCTTCAGATGGGGATTTTGAGTGTACAATGTTGATCCTTGAGACATTTTGAGTCTTTTGGACCTTTTTCGGGATAACTTATCAGTATTTCTATTTTTAGCTAGTGGAGCACCAGGGCTCGCATGTCAATTTTGATTACATATTTGGAATCCTCACAGAAAATAGAGTCCAATGAGTATGATATCATTGAGATGCGGTGAGATTCTATTTTAAGCAGTATCTATTTTTAGACATTTGAGAAATGGAGGTGGTCTCCTAGTCATCCTGGACATATTTGGCAGTTTCCTACTTTTTAGGGCTGGACCCTTATTTTTAGTAGTTTCTATTTACAGCAGAAGTGGTCTCCTCCAAAGGTGACAAGTGACAGGGTTAGAATTTGACAAATGGTAGTTTTGCCACGCAACATGTGGCAACTGGGTGGCTAAACTAATGAAGGGGGCACACTTTCTAGGGAATAAGGCAAATAATTAATGAGGTGGACGTATAGGTGAGGTGGCACATGACTCATGGGCGTGTTTGAGCTAATTAAAGCCTAATTTACCTTTCTCTCAATTCACTTACCATATATCTCACTTTTCATGCATTAAATACATTTAATTTCACACATGCACCTTATTTCTCCTTTTTCCTTCACATGTGCACCTTATTATTCCCTCAATTCCCTTTTTCCCTATATTCTAGCATTAACGCACCTCCCTTTTCACTATTTTTTAGCCTAACTACTCTCTCTCCCTATTTTCTAGTTCATTGTCTTAAAGGAGTCTCCTTTTTTACTATTTTCTAGCCTCCAACTTTCTCTCCCTAATTTCTAACACATTGTCTTGATGTGCCTCCATTTTCCCTATTATTTAACATCCCTTTTCCCTATTTCTTAGTCTAACTCGTCTATCTCTCTCTCCCTATTTTCTAGCCCATTGTCCTAATAAGCCTCCCTTTTCCCTATTTTTTAGCATTAATGCGCCTCCTTTTTTCCCTATTTTCTAGTGCATTCATTCTTTAATGCACCTCCCTTTCTAAATTCCTATTCTTAAGCATAATTATCCCTAAAATTACTTCTATTTCCCCTAAATCCCTAAGTCTTACCACACTGCTTATTCTCCCCTATTTTCTAGCGCATTTATTAAAATGCGCATTATCTCCCATCACACGCATTCCATATATCACTTTCCACTCACACATGTGTGCCTTTGACTCCTTTCCTCCTTCCACACATGTTCACTATCTCTTATCCTCACTCGTGCGCTTTTATCATTTCCTCATTGTTATTGGTTGGATTTTTACAGCAGCAATATACATACTCTCTCTCTCTCTCTCTTCTGTCATTCTTCTTCTTCTCTAGCTCCTAGCTTCTAGTTCTTTGTGCGAAGATAACCATTGTACCATTTCTTGTGCTTGTCTTCTGTGGTGCAATCAGCCATTTGGAAAGCCATTAATAAAGAAGTGTTGTGCTTGTATCGAGATTTCCTTTCTTGTTAGTATTGTGATCTTACTTTGTGCATTGATTAGTAGTTCTTAGCCGCTTATTGTGATTAATTTCGATCTTTTAAGTGTGCTTTCTCTTCTTTTTTCGATTCTTCTTTCTCACGCTAACACTGCATGGATCCTTCCAAGTGAACTTTTCTATCTTTTTCCTAACATCTTGGGCGGGTTTACATGCTATCCAAGACAAGTTTGGCTGTTGTTTTTTGTGTTTAATTGGAGAAAATCACACCAGAATCAGCAATGAGGTACTTAGGGACTCTCCCTTGAGGTTGGCACACACTAGCCCGAATGGAGAGGAGGTTTTTCGGTGACATTTAGGGCATTCTCTCCTTGACTTAACATCTTTTTCATCGCTGATTTTACATTATATCAGATCTGATTGGAGGGTGAAAAAGTGTGCTAACAAGTACCCACGTTCCTGGAGGGTGAGGAATGTTGAAATTTTGGTATGCTTGTTTAACCATAGACAATGTCACATCATTGTCATCCAACCATAGGAATTCACATATGCCACCCCTGAGCACACTAACCTTTACTTAGAATAATTCTAGCAAGCCTACAGATAAACACCAGCCGCTAATTGCAACAACAACTCAAAACAAGTAGAGCGCTCCTTTAAGGGTAGCACACAAGAGAGAGAGTCGCCATATCCACAGAACAAGTACCATACACAACTACAGCAACTGCAACTGCACTACTCTCTCAAACTTACACCATACTTAGCAAGAATATCACCAAGAGTTTCACCAAGAACCACCAAGAGAATCACCAAGAATATCACTTGATAGTGCTAGAGAGAGACCAAGACCAAGAGATGACGTTGGAGTAGCATACCGATCTGTGCTGGGGTAGCATACCGATCTGTGCTGGGGTAGCATACCAGCGTGCATTGGAGTAGCATACCAACCTGTGCTGGGGTAACATATCGGCCTGCGTTGGAGTAGCATACCAACCTGTGCTGGGGTAACATACCAGTCGGCGTTGGAGTAGCATACCAACTTGCGCTGGTGTAGCATACCAACCTGCGTTGGAGTAGCATACCAACCTGCATTGGGGTAACATACCAGCCTGCGTTGGAGTAGCATACCAACATGCGCTGGGTTAGCATACCATCCTGCGTTGGAGTAACATACCAACCTACGTGCTTGCGTTGGAGTAGCATACCAACCTGCGCTGGGGTAGCATACCAGCTTGCGTTGGAGTAGCATACCAATCTGCATTGGGGTAGCTCCCACTACTGGGGATCACATCACCTCCCGCTATTGGGGAACACATCAATTCTCACTACTGGAGAAAAACATTTGGACCACTCCAAGCATGTCCCTGACAGAGGCTTGGTCAACATATTTGCTACATGTTCATCAGTAGCAATATACTGGAGCAAGTGTCTCGTCATAGTCTTCTCCCTCTTGCTGGAAGAATCCTCTAGACACAAATCAGGCTTTGTACATCTCTAGGCTATTTATCTGCAACATGCTTGATCTTGTAGATCAGCTTGGAAGTCACCACTGACTTCCCTTTTGGTCTCGGAACCACGGAAAACATATATATCCCAATCCTTCTGACTGGCTTCCTCCTCGGTCACTGTAGCAAAGTCTACTGAAGCAAGGGAATCTTCCCATAAGATCTCATATCTCCTCAAAGCCTCTGAAGCTTCGATCTAGCCTCCTCAACTCATGGAACCTTTCTGTCAGTCTTGGAAGATGTCGCTCTCTTCCATCTGAATCTGAAGAGGAATACTTTCTGAATGAAAGTCACTAAGCCATTGAATCTCTTTGAGATCAACGTCATTCTAAGTCTCCAAGCTCCCTCTAAAGGTTGACTCTCTCTAAGTCTATATAATCTCCGATGATTTCCTCTGAAGTTTCCTATGAATGGTCCTGGGGAGGTTGCTCCTCCCTATTGGATCGCCCTTTGAACTCTAGCTCCTTCTGAGCTGGTACTTGGTGGGGCCGCTTGCCTCACCACTGGTGGAGCCATCTGCTCTTCATGATATGGCTCATCAATGCTATATATCTATATATTTGCATCCTGTAAAGTGTCACGGGACCATGCTGTCTTCTTCTTGGTTACTGCAATGATTCTGAGTAGACCCTTCTGGCTCTACTAACTCTTCCCGATCTGAAGAGTGATCAACTGCACTAGAGGGATTTGTTTGGTCATCTTTGGAGCCTTCTACTCCTTACAATAAATCTTCATATGAGATACTTAGTATCGCACAAGAAAATACCCTTCTTCGTCTTCTTCTTTGTTACATGGATGTATACTTGTTGATGATTGCAGCGTCGTGTGACATTCTCCAGCTCGTTCTCCTCTGGATTGAATTGAGACGATCTTTGAGAGAGCCCATGTGTTGGGTGTGCCCATGTGATGGGTGTGCGTCAGACTCTGGACTGAGTTGTGATGACGTGTGGTCTCCTGCCTTGTACTCCTCTGGACTGAGTTGAGTCGGCTTGAGATGGTCTCCTGCCTTGTACTCCTATGGACTTAGTTGAGTCGGGTTGAGATGGTTTTCCAGATGGTAATCCTATGGAATCAGTTGAGTTAATCTGTTGAGAGAGACGTCCCTATGGGTGAGCATATGTGGAAGTGTCCCTAGTGGCTGAACACTAGAAGATGTGTGGATCCCTTGCTATATTGTTCGAGAGTAAGATTTGTTGTAACCCTAATTTATTGTGAAGGGTACAAGTCGGCCCCACCATGTAAAAGATAATTAATATTGTGCAAAGATAAATTCTATTATTCAGTTGAAGAGGTCGGCCCTATTGTGCCAATAGACACACCTATTGCTGTGTCAGGTCTTGTATAAATAGGAGGAGATCCCCATTGTGGATCTCACTCACTTCACTTGTCATCTCATAATTTCAGCAACACTTGTACGGTTGAAGTGTGCATCTCTCTTGGGCACAAGTTTCTAGGTCAAGTAAGCACCCTCTTGTGTGCTAGGGTTTGGTAGTGTGTGGAGGATCTTCTCTTGGAATTATAGCAAAGGATTGCTGGGTTTTTCCCTTGATTGAGAAGGGTTTTCCCACGATAAACTCTTGTGTTCTCGTGCATGGTTATTCTTCCTGTGATCTTGGTTACTGCAGCACTTGTGTATGGTATTGTTGCATTGTTTATGGTTCAAGTACATGCTAAATTGAAATAAACCACATGTGCATTACTTAACCATAAAAAATTCAACAATACAGTCATGTATACAACTTCTTATTTGGATAGTTTGCTCAATATCTCAAACTAGAGACCATCTAATATGTTGTCTCCTGCAACCGTCACTGTAGCTTCCCTCAGAGTTATCACCTATGACCTGCCCGGAACAAGGACAACAAAAAGGGAAAATAGCTGACAAGAATAATACTCTTATAACAATAAAAATAGGAACGAGAACAACAATCACAGTAGCTCCTTATTAGAGCTATTGCATATGACCTGCCTGGAACAAAAGCCAAAATAAAAATACAATAATAAGGAATGGAACAACACTCTTCTAGTGTTGTGATCAATCATTCCTCCATGGTAACTTGCCCGGAACAAGAAAACAAGAACAAAAAGTATAATAGCATTTTCATAAGAACATATCTATGTCAACAAGAATAAAAGACAATCTCATGGTGATCATCATATTATTACCAAGGTGACCTGCCTGGAAGTAAAACAAGAAGTATCTCCTAGAGGAGATGTTCATCTTGCAAACAAGTACTAGCATTTATATGCTACCAAGTATTCATTGTATCTAACAGTAATAGAACCTTTCAAGGATTGTTGTCATAACTAGTAATGTAGCTATTATTAAGCTTGATATGTGCAAATTGGAAACTTATTAATTTAATCCATCAAACTTGGAACCTGGAGTCTTATCTTCAAGAACGAATGTTGTTGATTTTCTTCCGAGTCTCCTTCACTCAAGATGACAAGTATTCTCTTCAACTTGTTCCCTGTACTTAGACAATATGCTTTCTTGACAGAAATATGAGTTAGAGAATATAATGCAAATAAACTCTAAAATCTCAACCTTAATCAATCTAGTAGTTTGACTAAAGTTAGTTTCTAACTTTAACTTTGAACAGAGGTTAGTATGATAATCATAACTTCAATAGATCAAAATACAACTAGATGTTCATAAGATCACAATAATGCCATAACAACTAAAGGCATATGAAAAACAATCAAACCTGGAGTGCGTTGTTCCTCTGAATGTGCTGGATCTGAGATCCCTCCTCTTGCAATCACACTCAAAATAGTGATACAGTTTAAATATATATAAGTACATACCTCCGGCAGCATCGAAAGGCAGTGGCACCATCCGACAACAACGACAAGCAATGACGAACCTTAAAACTTCAAAGGTGCTCCAACTTGTAATCTAATTATAGCTGGAGATATGCTAGGGTAAGGCGCACTAGGACAACCAAAAAATTAGTCCCAACACTTCACATAAACTTTCACTACAACTAGTACTGCAGCTGGTGCTGCAACTGACACTGCAATTGACATGAAGCAACTGGCATGAAGGAACTGGCACGAAGGAACTGGCACTACCACTGCAACTACAGACCTTTATGAGGAAACCCTAATTTCTTGACTTCAGAAATTTGCAGATCTGATTCGGGGAAGAGATGCGCCCTACTTAGGAGACCTTCTTAGTGAGTTTAGTAAGTGCTCAATGAGCTTGATAATTGGGGAAACTGAGGATCTTCCTTCCTACGATTAGATTGTTACGAAGGAAACCAACTCTGATCCCATGTTGAAATTTTGGTATGCTCGTTTAACCATAGGCAATGTCACATCATTGTCACCCAACCATAGGCATTCACATATGCCACCCTTGAGCACACTAACCTTTACTTAGAATAATTCCGACAAGCCTACAGATAAACACTAGCTGCTAACTGCAGCAACAACTCAAAACAAGTAAAGCGCTCATTCTCCAAGGGTAGTGCACAAGAGAGAGAGTCTCCATATTCACAGAACAAGTACCATACACAACTGCAGCAGCTGCAGCTGCACTATTCTCTAAAACTTACGCCATACTTAGCAAGAATATCACCAAGAGTTTTACCAAGAACCACCAAGAGAATCACCAAGAATAGCACTTGATAGTGCTAGAGAGAGACCAAGACCAAGAGATGACCATACGCCCTTATTCCTCCTTGCAGCTGCAGTTGCAGCTCTCCACAAGACTTGCGCTCTGACTGGGTTTACAGATGAGCTAAAACGTCCTCTATTTATATTAATCTGTCCAGTGACTTTTCTGGCTGGGCCGACCTGATATTCTGGTAATTATATTTTCTGTTTATATTTTTCCTGTGGAGCTGATTTGTCTTTCTAGAAAATAATATTATAATATTATTTATTCTGCTAGGACGACTTCTTCTAGGGTTTCGACACATCTGTTTAATGGTTCACTTGCTTCTGAAATATTCTATTCTAAGTCATAGGTTACACGTGGAGGTTAATACCTCCTGCAGTTACCAAAACATCGAGGAACACGTCCCCTACCCTTGGAAACACATCCTTGTTAAACACTGGAAATATCTTAAATATCTACTCTGTTGTTTTTAATTTATCTTGTTAAATCCTAGACTTGTGTTCGAGCAAATGGCTGAGAAATACTAGTGAATAGAGTGGGTTGCCTATGCAATGTACATTGAAGAAAGACTTCCTTTTTGTTCTTCTGTAGTAACTTTTGGCATTATGTTTTCCTTTCTAACCTTTGTTGGATTTTCTGTTGTTATTCTCTTTTGAAGACCCTGGTTTGGTTTTTTGGTAAAAGATCCATATTCAGGTGTAATAGGTTTTCAGTTTTTGTGTGTATTTTGGGTTCCTTGTGCCATTAAAATTGAAGCTGAAACTATGCTTCATTAAGTACATGGTCTAAGATTAGTGCTGAATTTGATTCCTTCCTATGGTCACTGTTCCCAACAATAACAAGAAGATTTCAACGCACCATTGTTCCTTCAAACAGAAGTCAAGGAAGATTAGAATTCAGCTTAAACTTCTTTTGCTGTTTATGCTGCGTAGATTATTTTTATGATCAAATACTCAATGATAGACTTCTAACTAAAATTATCATTCTGCTTTTACTAGTTCATCAGGGTCACTTTTTTTATACCAAGGATATTAATATCTAGTAATTTCAATTAACTTTATTTTCTTCTCAGTTTCAAATTTGAACATATAATATCTCCATGTTAAGGGCATTGAAAATAAAGTAACATTAACATTTTATTATCTGGCTGCATTTTTGTGAAGCTTGCTGAAGTGTTCGCAAGGGATGGCATTTCATTTCTGGCCAGTTGTGAAAACTTACTACCTCGACCATGGGTCATTGATGACTTGGAAACATTCAAGTTAAGCTGGATGAGGAAGTCTTGGAAGAAGGCAAGTTTGTTGGGCTTCAACTATTTGCTTTGATGTGAATTCTGTCCAGCATGCCGAACATTGTATTGACAGCCACTTTATACAAGTGTTATATGCTGAAAATAGGCACTGCTGCCACTTTTTCTTTTAGAAGTTATGCAGAAATTCTAGAAAAAACATGGCCCAATATATATATATATATATATATATATATATATATATATATACTTGCCTAAATGTCCCACTTGATAGTAAAACATAAGACAGTTTCGTGTTCAGCATTTACTATTAGCTATTATTTCAATAGTGATTTCCATAGATTTGATTAGATGAACTATTTCCATAGTGATCTTCCTATCCTGATTTAAACAAGCAATAGTTACTCTGCTGACATATGTAAACATCTGAAATAATTTATAGGACCAAAGAATAGTTAAAACTTAAAACTAGATCTTTTATGAGCTTACTTTTGAATAAATCTAATAAAATCCCTGTCCTTAGAAAAAATTATTTTCTTAATCTCAAGTGTGTTTTCTTTTATATGTGAATGATTCTGATTAACACTAATTTTCTATGGGTTTTGAGTTCATATTGAGTAGGGATGATGACAAACAACTCTTGAGGGATGCTGTGCAAATTCCATCTATTCAAGAAGCAGTCCCAAAATGTCAAGGCTTTCATGAGAGAAAATGGGTTTGGTATGTGTATGTAAAATATATAAATAAAATGAACAATAATAATAAATAATAGTGAAATAAACAATAATAATAAAGCTAAAAGAGATAACCTAACTAAGGGACATGACTTAATTAAGCGACATGACCGTTCACCATGGTGACTAGTCAATGCATATGTCGCATGGTGTTGTACCAATCATCAATCTATCATATCTCATTCAATCATTTTATCCATTATTTATATTATTTATCCTATATGGATTTTCATACTTTGTCCTTCTTATGATGGATATTCAGTTAATGAATTTTTGGTTCATTACATTGGCATCTGAATTAAGTCTGATTTGGCCTTTGGTCACACCTTTTTCAGACCTTGTCTGACCCTGTTTTGGCCAAACTCAAAATTTCCAGAGTTTCTCTAATCTTTGGGTCGTTGATGCTTTTGGCCATTTTAAATTCAGAGTTCTGTTCAGCAAAGATTTTTCTGTTGCAAATTGAAGAAGTGTCAAATAATCACGGGGAAAAATAAAAATACTCTAAAGGAATACTAGTGATTGATCTTTGCTGTTAATTTTGTAGCTTGGAAGGTGTCTCAGCATAGGGCTAAGTGTCCTAGGCATGCCGATGGACATTAATTAAATACCCAGATCAACATTTTAATTATATCCTTAGATTTAACTTAGGGAAAGCATAAAAAGCATAAAAATCATGTAAATGATTTTTATTGGCTTTTCACTCAGATTTCTAAAGTATTTGACTTTGAAAATTAATTTTCACTTAAAGTGAATTTCTGGAGGCTTCTAGAAGATTCCTGAGAAAAGGGAAAAGAGTGATAAAAGGAGGCTGAGGGTGAGGACATAACACATATTGAGCTGAAGAGTTGAAGAGGGCGATTTTGGCTGAGGAAGAGGCAAGTTTGAGAGCAGCGGCAGAGGCCAATTTGAGCAAGGCTGAGCAACAACAGTGGAGGTCATACTTGGACGTACAACATCTAGAAGATGAAGGCTGAATATGGGCCAGCAGAACAGGCCAATTTCAGTGTAAAACAAAGTTTCAATGTAAAGTGCATACCTTATAATGTAAATTGAATGAGCAAGTTAATGAAACAAATGTTTTCAAAGAACAACTACGAGAGTTAAAGAAAAATAATTCTTACTTGCAATTCAAGCATCAAGCGCCATTCCTACAAGTTGTGACCTCAAATGGGACCAAAAATTACAATTGGAGAATCAAGACATCAAGAAGAAACTTGAGAACTTATCAGAGAAACATGAAGAAAATTCTCATCTAAAAATGCTTAATCAAGAATTGCTCGCACAAATCAAGGAATTAAAAGATGAGAAACAATCTGATGAGAAATTATAAAAAGAAAATTAGGATGTCGAGAATATAATTGACATGGAATTACTAGAAAATGATGAAGAAAATTCTTTCCTAAAAGATCATAGTCAAAAACTACATGCACAAATCAAGAAGTCATAAGAAGTAGTGCAATTAGAAATTAGAACAAGAGAAACAAGATCTTGAGAAGAAATTCAAGAAGAACCTATCAGAAAAAGGTGAAGATAATTCTCACCTAAGAATCCTTAATTAGAGGTTGCTTGAACGAATCCAAAGGTTAAAAGAATAGAAGCTAGAGGATCAAGATCTTAAAAATAAATTTGACAAGTTGGAAAATGATGAAGATTTTCGCTCTTAAGAGATCATAATCAAAGCTTACTTACAGAAATTAAGAAGTTGAATAATGATTAGTAGTCACTACAAGAATAAGAGATGATAAGCAAAACTTACTCACACAAATTAAGAAGTTAAAGAATGATAAGCAATCACTACAACAATAACTAGAGCAACTTGCCAACAAGGTTGCATTGATCAATAAAGAAACAATGACTGATCCAATTGAATACGAGGAATCATTAAACATAAAAATACAAACCATGGAGAAAGGAATCAATATAGATAAAATTGATATCAAAAACCAAAAAGATGCAATTATAGTTGAAGCAGGGATATCTTAAGACCTATGTTGTAGGGAACACAGGTCTAGGTGTTGTGACAGGTGTGTTTCTGTACAGAAACGTGGAAATGCTTGTGGTATGGCCTTGAACTGTGTTTCAATCCACAAGGATGCGTTTCACGTGTGGGAAACATGTTTCATATGGCCTGAAATGCATTCAAGGCCGTATCACACGTTCAGCCTATGCATTTCCATCTCCCATTTGCTTGATTTTGACTTATTTTGACTGTTGGGACCCACAATTTTGGTTTTGATGCCTAATTAGAGGTTAATTATTAATTCATGAGATTTCTAGAAGCCTCTAAGACCAAGATTTTTTTTAAAGAGGATTTGACTCTCATTTTGCCTCACATAGTTTGAGCAAGGGGCAAGGGCGATTTGAGAGCAACGTCGGATGAGAGGAGCACCACAAGTCCTGTTAGATGGTGGATTTGTCATGGAGAAAATGGTTTACATTTGCAAATCCTTTCCATTCGTATTCTTTCACAAGTGGCAAGCTCTTCATCAGCAAAAAGAAATTGGAGCACCTATGGTTTTATTCATTCAATGAAGCACACAAGGTTGAGGATCTTGTTCATGTGCATTCCAACCTTCGCTTTGCATCTCACAGGGGTACAAAATATGGTATTGGGCCTTCTAAAGACTGGGATGTGGATTTGGAATCCCTTGACTTGGACATCTCTCTTGATGCACTGAATCTTGAGGAATCTAGAAGTAGAATTGGAAATACTTCTTCCACTCCACATTCCATTGCTGAACATGCATCTTATTCTATTTTTCATGATGAATATGAAGATGAGGATGATGACTATTAGGATTTACCAACTTAGCTCGTGTTTTATTTCTATGTTCACTGTTCATAGTTCCATACATGCAGCATTGTAGCCTCATATATGAAGCGTGGTTTTGGATATATATCCTCATTTATAAAGGCTGTTTTTGGATATTACTGCTTGCAATATGTAATCATCTCTGAGATATAATATAGAGATGGGTTTAGGAGTAAATTGTTATGTATCCCTTGTTGATTATGTTCCTCATTTAAATGTTCTTGCTCATTTATTGATGAATCTGAATCACAATGTTAAATGATTTCTTTCAAAGTCTCAATATAATTTTATATTTGTAAAATAGCACATTATATATATATATATTCAAAGCTAGAGCGCCCTCCTAGAATATGCTCAATAAATACACCATAAATCCCCTCCTTCGATAATGGGCGCTCTACTTAGAAATATGTGTTTTCTCTTACCAACATCCTTTATTGGAGGGCATTGACCTTGTACAAAGATGCGTTGGATTCCTTCTTGGATGGAGTGCTCTTCATGATGCTCTTATAATCCCTCAATATATGTGTCAATTAGTTAACAATAACCCTTGTGTGCAGCGCTCTAGGGAGATGTTGCATATTCACCTTGAGAAATGCATTTGATGCCCCTTTGGGTGCAACACTCATCAATTCTTGTTCATGAAACTCTCAACTACCTCCTAGGATGGTCAATAAGTCAATTTATGCCCCTCAAATGAGGGTGCTCCTCTAAAAGTGTTCATTTGACCACAAAATACGCCATAAACCTTCTAATATCTCCTGAAAATGTTGGCACTACTTCATTTTTGTTTACATGGTAGTGGAATTGTGCTAAGGGTCCCAAAATGCCTCCAAATATGCAACTTTGCCTCAGGATATGTGAGATGCACCCTCAATGAATAAATATGTGTAAAAATATGTAGATAAGGGCTCCAAAAGGTGAATCTCTGCCAGATGTGCAACCATGCCTCCGAATGTGTGAACTCAACCATCAAACATGCCTTTAAAGACATGAGTATCTTCCAAGCATGTTAAAGAAAATGTGATAAACAAGAGGATGCTTGAATCATGCTCCCAAAGTCCACATCTAGGGGCAATCTACCTCTGACAACCTCATCATCTTATCACTATTATTGAAAGAATTCCTCCAACATGCACTTGCATTTTGGGTGGTATCAATTGGTTCCATATGGGGATGCACATAGAGATGGTTCTAGCCCTTCCAGTGGCTATTTGTACCTATATCTAGACATGTGGAGGTTTATTGTTGGAGTGCCCTAGCCTAGGTGGCTTGGTTGCATGCATGGACTAGGGTTTTATGATGAGTGCTCACTCCCTTTGGCATGTCTGCCTTGTTTTCACCTGATTTCATGTTCATTTGGGGTGATTTGACATGGCCTAGCATGAATGCAGCCTTGGTATAAGAACGCCCTTGCTCATTTGGCTTGGTTTATCACTCAAACTACTTTATGATGAGGTGGATCACGGTTCTATGTGGTTCTCTTTGCCTTGGGCTCCTTTTTATTATGCTTGGCCAATTGTTTCAAATTGGTAGTGTTATCGCACAGTTTGTAGCAAGGATAAAAGGCTTGAGGTTTGAAGGCCAAACTGGCATAACAGGAACCAATCCCACCCAATGTCACCACAATGGGATGGTTCTTTCTATTTAGGGTGGTAAGGCCCAGGGGAGACGTCCCCGATGACCTGGGTTTTGAGAAGGCAAAGAGGATAATAAGACAAGGATAAATTTCTCCCCTCACAAGTCACCACCGAGCAAATAGTCTTGGCTAAACAACCAAAAATAAAGTAAACCGCCCAAAGATATACCTGCCTGGGACAAAGCAACAACAAATAATATATGCAAGCTATTTCAATGTGTTAGTACTTCATATAAATAGATGACTATCTGAATAACATATAAGCAATTTGGCAATAAATGTTGACGAATTCAATGTTTATCAATAGCAATGAAAATTATATCACTTCACCAATAAATATTGGAACAATATGGCATTCAATGTAACCAATCAACACTTCATTCAATAAATGCCTTAAATCACCATTCAATTTGCTTGTAAAGTAAAACGTTTGCTGCACAAATGATATAATAGCCAAGGATGACGACAACAACATGTTAGTTAGGTTAGTTCTTAGGCTAGGGTTAGTAGTTAGGGTTTGATTCAAAGACTTTTGAGAATTGTTTGTGATAAAGGTCACTTCAGCGCATGAGGTCTTAGGATCAGTGCCTTAGGGTTAAATGGAGTCAATAGTGTAGGATGCAAGAGCTGAAGGAGACAAGGTAAGAAGGTCAAGGACTTGAGGGAAAGGCTTTGGAGTGTTTCTAGAGCAAGGCCCCAAAGTCAAAACCCTAGGGGAGAGAGGCTCACCTTGGTGTAGGTAAACTAGGCTTCGATGCTTTCTCCTCCTTCCTTAACTCAATGGAAAAACGACTAGCTGAAAGATGAAGCATAAAACCAAAACTAGAGGGTTTGATGAAGCAAGGTGTTGCTACAGCAAGGACTTTTTAGCAAACCCTAAAGAGAAAACAACCCCAAGTGTAGTAGACCTAGGCTTAAGACGTCTCTCTCTTCTTGGCCTCTAGATAGTACGGTTAGCAATAAATGAAGAGAGAGAGAGAGTGTAGCAACGACTAGGCTTTCTTCTTCTTCAATGGCTAAAAATTTCTCTCAAAGGGGACATGAGACAAGGACCTACTTGTGTGCTTGTCACCTAGGGTTTTGTTCAGAAAAATCATAAACATATGCAAGAAATTAAACTACAACCATTCATTCAAGAAGTTTTGTAGAAAAATACTTACAATTCATCAAGAAATGTCAATGCAAACCCTAGTTGTAATACCTTCCTTCAAGAGAAATGCCAAAACATGCCAAAATAATCCTCCTTCAACACATGCGCATCACTAAATCAGCCAATAACCCAAGAGAAGGCGCAAATTTCAGACCTCACTAATGAGTGAGTAAGTTGTGATGAAAAAATGAAGGTGAAAATCCTTCATTTATACCATTCCATGGCCTAATTTTACATTTTAGGTCATGTAAAAGGCCGACAAGGCCAAAATACTAAAATCATACTGTTTTACATTAAAATGTTAAATCTAAACCCTAATCAAGCTGAAAAGAAGTAAGAAGCCCCTTTAAGGGAGACTTCAGCCCCTTTTAGGGCAAATGGGGCACTCTGGAGCAAAACGTTAGCCCTCCTTGGGCTTCTCCAACCTGCCACACGTGCCAATGCTGCGTAGTCTGCCTCTCAAGACGTCCATGATGTTGGGTGACGTCATGGTCAAGATGGTGATGTCCTGGGCCTTCCAAGGCCAACGTTCCACTGAAAAAGGGGCATCCCCCCTATGTCAAGCTCTGTTGGGGTGTCTCGGGTGGAACGTCCTCTTCTTCTCCGGTGCAAAGCCCCTGATCATCTCTATCTTGTCTCTGCCCCCTGATGGGGTCTCAACATCCACCTGATGGGCTCTTCAGCCCCATGGAGGTCCGAACTGATCATCTCCCCATGTGTACCAGTCCAAAATGGTACTTGTCCGTCGGGCATGGTCCCGGACATCAAAAGCTACGCCTTCCATGGGCTCATCAGTCACAAGGATCATAGCAATGTCAATCACATCTCATCATCAATATTATTAAACATGTGCATAAAATCCCTAATACATCAGTTAACAACTCAAAGACGTTACACAAGCCTACAATACAAGTTTGGAGAAAAAGACAAGGTGTCCTATTGGGCTAGTGTCCACAGAAGAAGGAAAGTTCCCGGAAGAAACCTCATCCAAGCCATGTAAGTGGGTGATGTGGTCAGGGGATGTCCAAACTTGTAGCTGCAGTGTGGGCTAAGGATGCAAAAAAGGTCACCTGTTGGTGCCTTTGTAGAAGGCGAGCTGTACCTGTCATGGATGGATTTTTCCAAGCCCATTCTTGCCTTTTATTCTTCATTCTTTTATTCTTTTATTGCTTTTTTGTTCAAGAGCTAATCAGGGGACACTGCCCTGGCGTGGTGACCAGTGGTGTTAGCGTTACCCACAAGTATTTTCACAGAAATGAGAAGGCTGGCTCGTGATGAGACACCCTTTCCCTTGGCCATGCAACCAAGAGTCACTGCCTTGGCGTGGTGACCAGCTAATGGCAATGCCATACTATTAGATACCCATGGACCTAATAGGTTGGCTCATGATGAGACCCCCTATCCTCTGGTTAGGGCTTGTTTTATTATTTTTTTGGGTCCTTGTTTCTTGCTTAGAATCTTTTTATTTCTTTCTCGGGGATCCCTGGGCAAAGCATCTCGAGGTTTTATTTTTAGGCTTTTATCTTTTACCAGCTTGCTTTTACCTTTTGGGCCTTTAGCCCCTTCTTCCCACGAGATAAGGTGCAATCCTGAAAATAGGTCAACCCAATGTTTGGACAAGTGGAATGGGATAAGTGAGCGGG
>JASDQU010507886.1:24624-41055 GCA_032191745.1 Picea mariana | reverse complement strand
GGTGCTTGGCTTTGGGATCTTTCCAAGTTGACGATCCTACTCATCATTTGTTCTTGATTCTTCATGATACCATCCATAGAGGCTTGCAACTTGGCTATACTGGCACAAAGGTCTGAGGTAGGTTCAGTATTGTGGACTATCTTTGGTTTGGTGTCCACTCTCCCCCTTGGATTTGGGAAAGGCTCAACCTTAGATAAGAAGAGGTTAGCCTCAATTCTAGTAGCAGCGAGCTCTTGGGCTTCTTGAACTGATTGGGTGTTTTTGTCCCTGAGGAGATATCCTAATTGGCCATTGAAAGACTTGGTGTAGATGTGGACAAGGCTTTACCAAAATATTTGATATCTGCTCATCTGTGAAGATATATTGGAGAACGACTTCTCTTTTCTGGACTTCATTACGGAGAATGTAATGCTTGATCTCATTGTACTTCGGTCTGTCTGGAACACTGGTTTTCTCTGGAGGCTTCATATAGCTCTGATCATTACAATATATCATGGTTGAATTCAACACTTTTGTTTCCTGCTAGCTCATGACATCGTGGCAAGGTTCAAACTGAAACGTATCCAAGTAGCACTTCTTCTGTCATCATGAGAGTTTGTCATGGATTAGCAATCCATCATCCTGAACTTCTGAGTAACCATTCTGATATATTATCTCTGTTATAGAAAGTTTTCACCATGCTTCTACTATGTATGAGAGGGTCTGCACCAAGTTGTTTGAATCCATATAAGATCTTCTTCCATCTGCATACAAGGGTCTCTTTTTGGTATGCCTCAAAACCTTGAGGTTGCTCTACATACGCTTCTTGTTCAATTACTCTGTTGAGGAGAACATTCCTTACAATCATCTGTTGTAATCTCCAACCCATGGATATTGTAGAAGATATAATGGCTCAGGTAAAGGTATGTCTGGTTACTGGAACAAGCTATCATCATAGTCTTCTCCCTCCATCTGGGAGAACCTCTAGTTCTGAATCTCGCAATGCTTCCATTCATAAGTCTTTCATACACTGTTCTTCATCACAACTTCCATTTCTTCTTCTTGATTGCTTCTAGTGGGTTCAAACCAAGTTGGTAGTCTTATGATTCTCAATATAACGACTGGTTGTTCTGGCTTTTCTTTCTCTCTCGGAATCTTCATGTTCTTCCTCATGTTTCTCTTTAGCTCTTGGGTCCATGGAGTTTTCTATAGATTCTATGCCCTGAAGATTCTAACTTCTTCCTTTCATCATAGGATCATGGATGTGGATGGACAACTAAGGATACTCTAAGGCTTCTTTTTGAAGAAGACTTCTTCTAAAGTCAAACTGAACACGTGCTGCTTTTCATGGATGCTACCATCAATGGGAACATGGATAGATATTTCATAATCCTTAGTGGATCATATTATTTAGGAATAACTCCCTCCTAATCCTTGCTTCAAGCATGTATGCATGCTCTTCTTTTGGAATTATATAATCGACTCCTTCCATCTAAGAGAGTCCACACTTCCGTTTGCATCCTTATTGCCTTCTGCAAAGTGTCACTAGTCTTCTAATTTCCTCTTGATTGCTGACTTCTTTCTGTTTTTACTTCTTCCAGGTTTCTTCAAGTTTGATTCTGATTTCGACTTATCTTGCAGCTGTTAGTTATGTAATAGCTTCCACATGGGTGGTTACCAAGGATTGCCAATGTCCATCTTTTCATGTGTATTGCTTGACTTGTAGTCATCGTGATAGCAATCCTTATCTTGTTATTCTTCCATAGATATTGTTTCTCTTTGAACATCTTATCTTTTAAGAAATAGATATGCAAGATATGTACAAAAGCCATGTAAACATGGTATGTACAAGAATTGTGAAGAATATTGTTACCTTGTCTTAGAAGAAGAAGTCTGTTTTATCCTGCTTGGCCTTCTTTGAGGGTTCTCTTTCTTCAGCAACTGTTGCTTTGTCTGTTTCCTTCCTTTTCTTCAACTCAGGACAGTTGTTCCTGTAGTGACGATATTTTCGATAGTTGAAGCATTGTATCTTTGACATATCCTTTTCTTGATTTGGTTTCTTCCTTGAGCCAAACTTCTTCTTATTTCTCAAATTCTTGAACTTTGTTGTGAAAGCTTGATCATCGTATTTCTTTTGGGATTTCTCTTTTGTGCACAACAAGTCCAAAGTTCTTCAAATGTGGGATACTCCTTTCTTGTGTTCATGCTTGCGGCAAATGCATCCCATGTCTTGGGAAGGCCATTGAGTACTATATTTACCAGTTCCTTCTCTGAAATGATTTCTTCAATAGCTTGTAGTTGATCTCTTAACTTAGAGATTCTCACAAGGTATGATGTTATGCTGTCATCATCATTTATTTTCATGTCATGGAGCTCATTCTTCAGACTCATTACTTGTCCAATGTTTCTGACTGAGAAGAGGTTTGTTAGGGCATCGTACATCTTCTTAGATGAGTCAAGATGGGAGATGTAGGGTATCAAGTGGTCTTTTATAGAGTCCACTATGATACTCATGGCATTGATGTCATTGTCTTTGAATTTCTCCATAACTGCAACGATCTGAGGTTCCTTCTCTTTTCCTTCTTCGAACTGTGGTTCCACGATCTTTCCTTTCACGATATCCAACACTTTATTCTTGGCAAGGATGAGATCAATCCTTGTCTTCCATGCTCTGAAGTTAGAAGCCCCTTCTAACTTATTTTTTGACTTCATAGAGTAAGTCATGACTGCTTTGACTTGGTCAACCTTTGACTTTGACTTTGACCAAATATTCAAACTTGGCATCTTAGCTTGCTGAGAGTACCAGGAGGTGCGCTGAGTTAGGGGGCACTAGGCTATCCAAAAATTAGGTCAATCTCTTCACTTAAGGTGCCTCAACAAGAGGGTTAGGGTTTCGTTGCTACAACAAAAACTGGCTGGAACTGCAACTGTAACTGAGCAAATCCTCCCAATCTATCTTCCAGCGGTTAGACTGTTCGAAGATAGTGTGGGCCCATAACCTGTTAGAAAGTAATAGACGTGCTCGTTTACCCATAGACAATATAGTGATATTGTCACCCAACCATAGGTTGAAGCCACCCCCGAGCACCTTAACCTTCATAGAGAATGATTCCGGAAGAAAACCCTAGGCCTAATAGCCGATCAATGTAGCGTACCTCTCTTTCCAGAGCTAGCATACAAGGCAGAAAGTCCAAACCATAACCAATAGAAAGTCCAAGCCTAAACCGAGAATACAGGTTGTAGTAGCTGCAGCTGCAGCTGCAGCTACTCCTCAGACTTGTGCACTTACCCAGTTTTTGCAATGCGCACTTCTTCACTTCTGCAGTTGCGAGTTGTGTGTACCAAAGGAGATCTGGCTTCTTGTATTTATATTGTTTTTCCTGAGCTATCTGGGCTGACTTCTCATTCTGGAGGCTAAACACTTAATATTAAATATTTCCTTTAGCCGACTTGTCTTCTAGGGTTATGTCCAATGCTTTAGGGTTTCTTCTTGCTTTCCAGAATATTCTATTCTCGTCAGGGTTACACATGGAGGTAAATACCTCCCACAGCTACCATAATATCAACATTTTGTATACCATGATCTGAAAGCTTCTTCTATGTCTTCAACTTCCCATGCATTTCTTAACCCTATCATACTTTCCACTTCTTTTCACACCTCTTTTGTATATGGGCAAAGCCATAATCAAGTGTTCAATGGTTTCTTTTGCTTGTTGACACAGGCTCTACCAACTTGGACCATTGAAAAGTTTCTTTTGTAGCACGTCCTAGGTGGGAGCCCTATTGTTTAAAATCAACCACATGAATATTTTGTTATTGGAAGGGCCTATGCTCCCGTAGCGTGAGCAAGAGTGGGAGAGGGAGCGGGAGCATCGGGAGTGATGTTTCCCAAAAAACCTTGGTAGTGGAGTGTTCGGGAGTGTTATATATATATAATAATGCAATTATATTAAAAATCCATGCATAATGCGAAATTAGTTGTATAATATATGGAAACATGCATATTTGTGCTACTTGTAGATGAATACTATATCATTATGAAGTTATAAATTCCATTAGTAGTACATTAATGATTGTATTGAAACTTTGAAAGAAAGCATTATGAATTGACGAGCTAGAACATTTAATTGACAAACATAAATGACAAGCAATCACCATCGCTTATATTGGAATCCTCATCATTAGTATCTTTCTTCATCCTTTGCCTCTTGTCTAGCGTTTTCCTCTACCTCGATCTTGTAGGGAATGTTATCGCACAAGTTGTAGGTTGGGCAAAGCTTGACCCAACCACCAAAATGGTGACAACTTTGAGAGCACCTACCCATTGTCACTTTAGGCAGGTGTTCCCATCACTTTAGAGATGGTAGAATCACCTCAAGGGGGGAATCTCGGTGACCCGGAAAATGAGATGGAAAGTGAGATGTATGAATGGAAGCCCCTATAGGTCAAGTTACTAGATGGAAGAAGGCTTAAGAATGGGTTTCGGGAAAGGTTTAAGGTTGCCAGGTCCTTGGGTACCTGCTAAGAGTATTTGTACCTGCCTGAGACATAAGAAAAACAAACTATTCATAGTATATGTTAGGTGGACAAGCAAGTTAAGTTTGATGTCCCTAATTGCAGCAATAAACATAAATATATATCAGCAAGAGCAAAAGCTAGTTACTGCAGAATTAACTATCAAAATTGTCAAATAATTATTGGATAATGAAGCACTAAACCAATAGATAACTTTCCAATATTCAAGCACAAACTTTGACGGTTAAAGAGGGTTGATAGATAGTGTTTTCAGAGAATTATTGTCGCAGCCTTATGGCTGTAGCAAACAATTGCTACAACAACAAGATTCAACCACCAAAAATCACAAGTAAACCACCCAAAAGATGCACAATGACCAGTGGATTATTATGGCAGCTTCTTAACAATTTTTGACGGATGAATAGTGAGTAAGAGAAATAAGTTAAATGAGTTTGCTGCAGCCCCAATGGCTGTAGAATAAAGTTTATAACAACATTAAGATATCCTTGACCAATGAAAATGCCCTTGTGGCCTTAGCAAGCTTAAAGCACATAGAATAGATTCCAATTTAGACAATCTCAAAATCTCGTGTTTCCACGTATACCAATGCAATGATTTTATTTATCCAATGCAAAGAAGATTAGTACCTTTAACTATTGGGTTGTGGAGTCCCAAAATTAAAGATCTAGGTGAGCTACTTCCTTGGGGGTGTAAGCCTTTTTACTCCTCAAGGCAAGCTAAGCTAGCTAGGAAAAACCCTAGGAGGGTGTAAACCCTTTTACTCCTCCTAGTATTTCCTTATGCAATAAAATATTTCAAGACAATTACAATGGACTTAGTGGGGTTGTATGCACTTATACTTCCCAAAAGCTTAAGAAAATTAACCTTGAAACCAAGAAAAGAAGCAATAGCAACAAAGGTAACTTACCTAGTCCAAGCATTAACAAGATAAACCTCTTTTTAACCAAGCAAATCCACCATAAAACAAGAAATAGTCCTCCACTAGAGATAACACATCATCCATCCATCCAATAGCCAAAGTAAAACGATTACAAGAGAGTAGCAACCAAGAGACAATGAGAAATGACTAGATAGGGGCTCCTTGAGCCTCCTCTTCATGTGCTAGGGTCAATCCATGTCTCCTCCGTTCAAAATATTCCATGTGTCAATGTGCAATAACTCCATCACCGTCAAACCCCTTCAAGCATGACGTCAAGCCTCGAAAGGTGACATTTTGCCTCTCCTAGGCAAGTCGGTTGGGTGATAGGGGATGGGTAAGAGCCTCCATGATGTCATGTAAGCCTACAAAGGTATGTCTTTGTGATATAGTATGCGGGCCTATAACATCCAACCTGTGGGCTTCTTGCCCCATGGAAGCCTAAGCTAGGCTTGTTCTCCCAAAACTGGCCACCAAGCAAGGTCCTGCAAAACAAAACGATATGCCCTCCAAAGATCTCAAGTCAAAGATATCATGACAAGTGTAAACCACATCTAATAAACAAGGCAGCTAAGAATGTGCATCTAAACTACCTCATCAAATTCAACAAATGCTCAAAGACCCCATACAATTGACCAAGTTTAAGTATGGGAGGGATGTCATAAAAGTCCTATTGGGTAAACCAAAAACCTCAAGTAGGGGATGCTCCCAAGGATGGCCTTTCAAGGTTATGTAATGGATGTTGAGGTGGAAAGGGATTTAGACTTCATAGGTCAATGATTTTCATGACATACAAGGGTTAGCATTATCTCATTTATGGGTGCCTTTGTAGAGGGTGTGTGGCACCTTGATTTGCGATGCACTTTTTCCAAGTCCATCTTCTTGCCGTTCTTTCTTTATATTTCTTTCATGTTTTAAGGAACAAGTTGAAGGCCATTGTCTTGGCTTGGTGTCCAAATAACGACAATGTGATTCACAAATACCTCGCGGAAATGAGAAGGCTGGCTCGTGATGAGATCCCCTTTCTCTCAGTTGTGTAACTGAGAACCACTACCCTGGCTTGGTGACAAAATGATGGTAATGTCATACCGCTAAATACCCATGATCATGATAGATCGGCTCGTGATGAGACCTCCCATCCTCCAAATAACCCCTTAAGCATTCACTACCATTTATTTTTGTAGGTCCCCCATTTCTTATAAAGAAGCGTTTCATTGCTTTCTCGAGGATCCCTGGGCAAAGCATCTGGAAGGTCTATATTTAGGATTTTATCTTTTTAGCCAACAACAATCCCTCTGAGCCTTCAACCCCTTCTTCCCATGAAATGAGGTACATGCCCTTCTTGGGTCACTAAAGTCAAAGGGCTTAGAAGAGGGCAATATGATGGGAATGTAATGAGCGGAAAGTGGTAAGTATGGTCGAGAATGGTACGACAACCCCTTAAGGGACCCCTAGTCACAAACCTTCTCCAAAGGTTGGCCACTTACTAGGAAATCTATGATACTCACCAAGGTGAAACAAAGTCAAAAGCATAATCTCCAAGCAGGCGTTCTATAATCAAAAGAAGTTTAAATACAACATGTTTAAATGCCTCAAATATTAGGGTGTTTACCTGCCACAATACTTAACTTGTACGACATGGAGCAAGACCCATCTGCCTTCCAAAAGCTGGCTGGTGTGGTGGATGCGTTGGCAATGGATCAAAATGTGGTGATAGAGCGGGCTTCCGCATGTGCAAGTGGACACTGCTAGTCATGTCGTCTCTTGCCACTCTGTATTTGCAACCTAAGGGCCTCGAGACATCATCTCCTTAGTCATCCCACAAAATGGGGATAACAGGGACATCAGTCTACACCCCCCAATTTTGATGAAAGTGCCTAATCCAAGCTTTAAAATATGGTAGAAAAAGATTAACATGCCTAATCAATGATTTTGGTTTGAGTGAAGGGTACATTTTTGCCAAGGCCATGACAAAGAAGTTCAACAATCAACACCACCAACATTGGGGTACATAAAGGGCTTCATTCTCTTGATTAAATGCCAATTACATGCCCTCATATATGATAGAGTCCAGTGAAAACTGTTGCAATCCCATTAATCCTAAAAACTATTAGGTATGTTGAATTTTGAATCGGATATGAAATTCTACTTTCTCCATATGAAGTTCAATGAGGTTGGAACCACTCTCAAACATCTTGAAACAATTAATGGTAATGTTAAAAATTTAAGTAAAATGATGAAAAGGAGAGATAAAGGAAATGCCAACTTTTAATTCTTAAACATTACCATTAATTGCCAGTTTTTTTGGTCAAACCTACTCAAAAACCACAGTTTTGGTTCAATGTCTCTAGGGAGCGTCCAACGATCGTCTAGGGAGTACCGAGGGAGTGCTTAGGGAGTGCCTAGGGAGCACATGGGGAGCACGCTCCCTGCTCCAGGAGCATCCTAGGGAGCACATGGGGAGCACGCTCCCTGCTCCAGGAGCATCCTAGGGAGTGCCACACTCCCCATAGTGGTAGGGAGTGTCCTAGGGAGCCCTGGAGTGCGCTCCTTGGATACTCCTGCTTGTAGTGCAGTTCCCGAGGGCAGCGACCCTTGGGGGGGTGCTCTTGGAAACACTGGGAAGGGAACCTTAATTTCCAGATGGTTCTCCACCACCATATTTGTTGTCTCTCTCTTCCTTCTTGTGCAAGGGCCCTGTAATCTAGTTTAGGCACATAAGTTCTAGTGGGATTGAGTGACACTAACAATTGTTCATCATCTTCTCTTATTTTGACATTGTTGTCTGCATCTGTGTAAGTCTTCTAAGCTTCAACAATATCTTCCCTTAGACCAATCTCCTCCTAGATGAGCCATTGTTGTTGCCAATTTGTAGACCTCTCCCAGTTCACAATTTGTCTAAGGGTATAAAATCCTTTACTTCTCATCTCCTGGATCAGCTAAGGAGGTAATCTGTGCAACCCTTGCTGCCTATCCATGGGTCTAGGCTGATTTGCACTTTGTCTCCGTTGCCCACTTGTCAAATCAGCCAGTTACCTACCAAATGAAAAGCCGGATTGACAACTTTCCAAATTATTTAGGTATTATGTACTTGTTTTATTGGATTCCTTACCTAATCCTCTACAGAAGTAGGAGCACTGTGCTTGGCTCTAATTACTTGCACCCACATCCCTTTTCCTTGCATTAATGTCCACACATTTTTGGAAGTCAGTGCTTTGGAGAAGAGAAAGGGGTTTTTTAGACCCCATCCTAAATTTGCTTTTGGGATAACCAGTTTTTTCCATGATGCCAAGACAAGCCCTTTCTATTTTTGATCTCCAAACCAGATGAATTTGTAGCATAGTCTTCTAATTACCTCCATCACACCTTTCGAAACCCAAGCCAATGATATCCAGTATACTAGAATTGCTTCAAATATAACTTTTACTAGTACCAGTTGACCCCCTCTTGAGAGCCACTGATTGTGCTAGATGTTTAACTTCTTTTTGACTTTGGCAATCAACCATTGCCAGTCACTTTTCTTATGCAGGTTTTGCTTCCGATGGAATACAAAATACTTCAAACCATGGTCTAAATCTATCACCTGGTAGGGAAATAATTGATTAAAATAGTCCTTTTCTTGCTCAATTATACCCTTGGATAGACTGGATTTTTCAAGATTTATGGTCATACCTGTAGCTTTACAAAATAACTCCAAGATATTTCTGAAATTCTCAATTTCCCTTCAGGTACCTTCACAGAAAATCAAGATATCATCCACAAACAAGAGATGTGTGATATTACAGGTTGTTCCAATGTTTATCCCTTTAAAACTACCATTTTCTAAAGCCTCCTTTATTAACATACTTATCCCTTAAGGTATTAAAAGGAAAAGGAGAGGGGATACAAAGCACCCCTGTCTAAGACCCCTGCTTGTTTTGAAGAAAGGGGATGCTGTCCTATTGATTAAGTTAGCAAAAGATATTGAGGTAATGCAACTCATCACCCAAACCACAAACTGATGACAGAATCCCAAGTGATTAAGAATAAGGTAAAGGTAGCTTACCCTATCATATGCTTTGGAGCGGTCCACTTTGATTACCATTGATCTTTGATTTCTGTCCTTGATTGAGTGAAGACTTGCATGTGCAATCCCAATTGCTTCATAGATTTGTCTAGGAGTTGCGATTGCACTCTCACATTATACTCATACTTGTTGTAGTTCTTAGTCCCATTGACCTACTTTTGTGGTCATTTGTTGGACATTAATAAAATTATCTTATCTTATCTTATTATCTAGAAACCCAAACTTTTCTCTAGAAATTTGTTTTGATAAAAAACGTTTTAGTCTTCTTGCATTAACCTTTGAGATAATTTTGTAGATGCAATTTTTTTTTTCTATTAGCCAGAGTTGTCAAA
Organism: Picea mariana; assembly: GCA_032191745.1. Classification (NCBI taxonomy): domain Eukaryota; kingdom Viridiplantae; phylum Streptophyta; class Pinopsida; order Pinales; family Pinaceae; genus Picea; species Picea mariana. The sequence continues at coordinate 31,226 of JASDQU010507886.1, read as the reverse complement.
TACAAAGATCTGATCCATCTTAGATGAGAATTAAATCCAATTAAAGAGCCTAATGAGATCCAATCATCTAATCTCGGTACTCTTATCCTTGTTTACACTTAAAAGATCCAATCTCTGGAAGAACAGGTGAGATTTGACCAACAAGAAACCTTGCTTTGTGCTCAAGGATTCTGAAAAGAAAGAGAAGAATGAGGAGGAGAAATAAAACTAATGGAAGATAAGAGAATGAAGTCACCAATAATCTTCTTTGCTTGCTTGCCACTGTATTTATACTTGAAGACCTCATCTAATTAACGCTTTTCACTGTTGAATTTTAATGCTTAGCTCATGCACATGTAGTTTATTTCAATTTAGCATGTACTTGAACCATAAACAATGTAGCAATACCATACACAAGTGTTGCAGTAACCAAGATCACAAGAAGAATAAGCATGCACAAGAACACAAGAGTTTATCCTGGGAAAACCCTTCTCAATCAAGAGAAAAACCCATCAATCCTTTGCTATAGAGTCAAGAGAAGACCCCCCACACCATAAACCCTAGAGCACACAAGAGGGTGCTACTTGACCTTGAAACTTGCGCCTAAGAAGGATGCGCACTTCAACCATACAAGTAGGTATGAAATTATGAGATGACAACTGAAGTGAGTGAGATCCACAATGGGGATCTACTCCTATTTATACAAGACGTGACACAACACTAGGTGTGTCTATTGGCACAATAGGGTCGACTTCAATAACTGAATGATATAATTAATCTTTACACAATATTAATTATCTTTTACATGGTGGGGCCGACTTGTACCCTTCACAACACAAATTAGGGTTACAACAAATCTTACTCTCCGACAATATAGCAGGGGATCCACACATCCTCTAGTGCTCAACCACTAGGGACACGTCCACCTGTACTCACCCATAGGGACGTCACTCACAACAGATTAACTCAACTGAGTCCACAGGAGTACCATCTGGAGAACCATCTCAAGTCGACTCAACTAAGTGCATAGGAGTTTGACAGGAGACCATCTCAGGTTGTCTCAACTCAGTCCAGAGGAGCATGACAAGAGACCACACGTCATCTTAACTCAGTCCAGAGGAGTATGACACACCCATCACATGGGCTCTCTCATAGATGTCTCAACTCTTTCTATAGGAGAATGATCTGGAGAATGTCTCATGAAGCTGCAATCAACAACACTCCCTCTCAACTAGGGAGGCATTCTCCACCATTCAAAGTCTCTCATGTAAGTACTTGAACTTCGTCTTGGCAAGCGGTTTGGTGAAGACATCTGCAACTTGCTTGTGTGTAGAAAGGTACTGCACATGTACTTCTTTCCTCTGCACCACATCTCTGATATAATGGTATTTGATCTCAATGTGTTTCAATTTATCGTGAAACACAGGATTCTCGGAGAGCTTCACACAGCTCTGGTGATCGCAATGGATAACGGTGGAATCCATCTCATGACCAAATAAGTATGCAAGGAGCTTGCGAAGCCACACTACTTCGCGGACTGCCACACATAATGCAATGTACTCTGCTTCTGCAGTACTCAAAGCCACAGAAGTCTGTTTCGTGCTGCACTAGGAAACCACGACAGACCCCAAAGTAAAACAACAACCAGATGTGCTCTTCCGGTTCACTGYGCTCCTTGCCCAATCTGCATCGGCATATCCCTGCAATCTCATGTCTACACCGGAGGCATATCTCAGGCCATACACAACTGTGCCTCGTAGATATCTCAACACATGTTTCGCTGCTATCCAGTGTGTTTGTCTCAACTGACTCATAAATTGACTGAGTACACWCACTGCATAGCATATATCAGGTCTGGTGTTAACCAGATACATCAATGATCCAATCAGCCGTCTGTAAAGATGTGGATCAATCTCCCCTGACTCAGAAGAAGCCTCGTTCATCTTTTTCAAATTCATCACCATCGATGTAGACATGGATCTGTAGTCTGTCATCCCAAATTTCTTCAATATCTCGACTGTATATTTTCCTTGACTCAGGAAAATCTCATCAGTCCTCTGCCATACTTCTAGTCCCAAGAAGTAGTGCATCATACCAAGGTCCTTCATCTCGAATTCATAAGTCAATGCACTCTTGCATTCAACAATAAGACTTTTTGAACCGGTAAGGAATAAGTCATCAACATACAGGACCAAAATCAAGCACTTGTCACCAACAATGTGGTAGTATAGATTAGGATCAACAACACTCTTGCTGAAGCCCAAACTCATCAAGTATCCATCAATCTTCTCATACCACGCACGAGGTGCCTGCTTTAGTCCATACAGGGCTTTCTTCAACCTGCATACATGAGACTCTTTCTCATGTGTCACGAATCCATTTGGCTGCTCGATGTAAACTTCTTCCTCAATCTCATCACTGAGAAAGGCTGTCTTTACATCCATCTGATGTAGCCTCCAACCCATGTATGCAACTAGGGCAATAATCGTACGGATGGAAGTGTATCGGGCAACAGGAGCAAATGTCTCCTCATAATCTATTCCCTCCACCTGAGAGAATCCTCTAGCCACAAATATTGCTTTGTACTTCTCGACACTTCCGTCAGCTGCATGTCTGATCTTATAGATCCACTTGGAAGTCACTACAAACTTCCCTTCTAGTCTCGGAACAATATCCCACACATCATTCTTCATTATGGACTGATACTCTTCGGTCATGGAGTGTTGCCAAACTTGCTGACTTGTTGCTTCTCCATGACAAGAAGGATTAGTATCAATGATGTGGCTCATAGCTGAAACATAGCTCAAAAATCTCTGTAGTCTCTTTCTCTCACGGAATGTGCCACGAGGAGCCGCATGTCCCTCTGCCYCCTGCAGAATCTGTCGAGCCCAAGTAGGCCTCTTATGGCCTACTGCAATGTCTTTGGGAATATCAACTGGAGCTATGGGATCAACTGGATTAATAAATGTCTCCCTTTGAACTGCTGAAAAGGGAGAAGGTATTGTCTCTTCATTCTTCTCATTGTCAATCYCCATCTGAGATTCTCTGGATCTTCGAAAGGCTATCTCTTCCTCAAAGGTGACATCTCTGCTAACCTTGATCTGTCTTTGACCAAGGATGTATATCCGATATGCCTTTGAAGATTCATTGTACCCCACAAATGTACCCTTTCTTCCTAAAGGGTCTAGCTTGGTCCTCTTCTCCTTGGGTACATGAAAATATATTGGACACCCAAATATCCTGAAGTGTCCAACCTTAGGATTCAAGCCAGTGAAGGCTACTTTGGGAGTCATGTTCTTCAGAATTTGATGAGGACTCCTATTCTCAACATACACAGCTGTCATGGATGCCTCTGCCCATAGATTCATAGGTAGTTTCTGATCATGTATCATCGCTTTGGTTGCCTCAATAATGGTTCCATTCTTCCTCTGTGCAACCCCATTCTGTTGAGGGTTATAAGGAATGGTGTACTCCTTCTTGATCCCTGCCTCAATACAAAAATCACTGAAATCCTTGGAGGTGTACTCTCGTCCATTATCTGATCTCAACACCTTGACCTTCCTCCGATCAAGTTCTCAACCTGAGCTTTAAATTCTTGAAATCTCGCAAGGACTCCATCCTTGGTCTTCAAGAAGTAGATCCACATCTTCTGAGAGTGATCATGGATGAAGAGCACATAGTACAAATATCCGTTTAAGGAAGCAACAATCATGGGTCCACAAACATCTAAATGTATCAAGTCCAAGATCCCCTTGGATCTGTTGTCATTGCTCAAGAAGGACACCTTGACATTCTTGCCAAGAGCACAACGTCTGCAAACGTCATTATGATGAACATGTATCTCTTGAAGGCCTGTTACCATCTTCCCTAGAGCGAGAAGGGATCTGTAATGTAAATGATCAAGTCTCCTATGCCATAGCTTGCTCAAAATGGTAGTATCATGTAACATGGCTTGGACTGGTCGGACAATCAATCTGTACAAACTGTTTTCTTGAACACCAATCACTCGGGCAGAATCCATGTGTGAGTTGTTGTGCCATGCAAGAACTTTTCCTTTAGAGAAGGTAACCTTGTAGCCTTTATCCTCTAAGGCAGAAACAGAGACAAGGTTCCTTTTCATCCCAGGTACATATAGTACCTCACTCAACTGAAGTGGTATGTCAGAATCTAGTTGGAATGTAGAAGTTCAAACTCCTTTCACAGTATATCTGGCATTATCACCAAGTACAAGATGTAGACGAGACTCTTTCTCAACAAGGTCTGTACGATGTTCTTTGTATCCAATCATGTGTCTGGAAGCAACACTGTCAATTAACCAAATGTCACTATCTGTAGGAACCGTACCTGAGAGTGCTGATATGAAGAAGAATGCTTCATCTTTTGTGTCTTCAACTCTCTAATGTGGTTCTGGATCAACATCGGCAGTGGATGCAAGTTGTCTTCCTTTCTTCTTGGTAGGACAATTTCTTGCACTGTGTCCATACTTGTCACATCTGAAACATTGAATCCTTGATATGTCTTTTCTCTGTTGATGACTTGGAGTTGCTGACGTTTTCTTGTCTTTGAATGCTTTGCTGGAACTTCTATTTCTTCTTCCTCTCTTTGCATGAGAAGCAAGAGCTTGATTGTCATCATGATGGGAGTCTTGCACTCCTCTGGCTATAAGTCCGGTTTCTTCCTGGGTGCAGTCTGTCCATAGACGATCAAACTCAGGTAGATCTGCTCTTCCACTGATACTTTGAAGAAATGGTTCCCAATGTCTTGGAAGAGCATTAAGAGTAGTCATGACAAGTTCTATGTCTATTATGGTTTCTCCAATGGCACCTAGCTGATCTCTGATCTCTGAGATCCTCATGAAGAAGGTGGCAATGGTGTCAGCTTTAGTCATCTTGATATTTTGATGTTGATGCTTCAATGTAAGAGCTCTTTTTGTGTTTGTTTCTCTCAAACATCTTCTTCAATGCATCATACATCTCATAAGCTATTTTCAAGGTAGCAATACGATGTAGTAGATGATCTCTTACTGAATAGATGATCATCTTTGTTGCTTTGACGTCATCTGCCTTACAATCATCTTTCTCTTCATCAATAGCTGATTCTGGTAGAGTCTTTTCTATCAAAGTCAATAGGTCATTCTCTTCCAGAGTGATTTGTAGTCTTGATTTCCAGGAACTGAAGTTGCTTGATCCATCAAGCCTATCTTCCACCAAAGTTCTGTTTCTCATGGTTTGCAGATTCTTCACAAACCCTAACGGCTAGGCTAGGCTAGGCTAGCAACTTTAGGTTTTGTTGGACTTATGACTGCCAACAATAAGCCTTGGAAAGTCAGAGGAACCCTCGTGAGCTGCAAAAATCCTTCAATGAGTTGCAGAAACCCTAGAGGTCGAAATTCTGCAGAAACCCAAGAAACCCTAGGGGCCAAAAATCAAAATTTATTTGATTTGTAATCAAAGAGTTGTTGGAGGTGCGTTGAAGGAGGCCATACACTCCTATGCAAAATTTAGCCCCAACGTTCAAGTGGAAGGTGCAAAAACTGACAAAAGAAGGAGGGTCGTTTTTTTTGCAATTGCAACAAGAAGGTGACGACTGGCTTTTCAATGCAATGCTGTATATGTCGTGTCGGGGAAAGTGTTGGCGAGGGTCCGTAATATAACTTCTCGGCGACATCAACGGAAAATGTCGGAATATGTCGCAAGACCTCAAAAAAATACAAAAACAACTATTTTTTTCAATTTTTTAAACTTGTAAAGCAACAACAACATCAAATAAACACTTTTCTACATAAATATGAAAATACAACCAATGAATAAGATGCATAAGACGTCAAGTGGTCACATATCGTTACTAAATTGAAAATTCTGAAACATGTTCCTGATAGGATGATAGTAGATACAAAATCACATCAACTGATCAAAATAAATGTATCTCATGACATGAATCATCATGAGGCATCTAGATACTAAATAGTACATGATAAAATGAAAATGATAGATCATAGGAATCCAAATCATTGATTCCCTCTATGTCGTGGTGTTGCTGCTGCTCTAGCCCTTTTATGGGTAAAGGGCACCAATTTTCCTCTGGAAGCAGTAGGTGGTCATGGAGGTACTCTAGATGAGCTTGGAATGGAAGCTCCAACTGCTCCAGATGCTCCCTCTAAGGTGGTAAGTGATGGGGATGAGGTGGAAGGAAAAGTGTGTTGCCTCCTCCCAGTCCCAACAGACCCAAGTCCAACTCCAGGTATGTCTCTCTGTGGAGGTGGTGGTGGCAGTGGATCCACTGGAAGTCCAATCTCCTCCTCAGCCTTTATATCCACTGGAAGTGGAACATCGTCCTCCTCCTCCTCTGTTGCTCCCTCCTCCATCAAATTATCTGCATGCTCCTCCAACCACTCGGGGGCCTCCTCCATCTCAGACTCCTGAATCTCCACCCTCCACTGACTGGTGGTGTCAATGTTATCCAATGAAATGGCTTCTATGTTAGGTTCTTTGTCAAGTTGCTTCACCTACAACCTTAGATTGTAGTAGACATATACCAAGTCATTAAGACATTGGGTACTTAACCTGTATGAACATTGAGAGCTATAGTTAGTGATGGTAAATAAATAGTAAATACTAAATTGT
>JASDQU010507885.1:15333-37499 GCA_032191745.1 Picea mariana | reverse complement strand
CCGAGGCACTCCCAATGCCTCCATGGTTCTTAAATGACGTCTCTGAGGATTTACCCCGCAACCCCCCCAACTCTCCGACTCATCCTCCTACGGAGACTCTCCATCCAACCACCACGGGTACCCCTCAGTACTTCAACATCTGGTTTATGTCAAGTGCACCCTCACCATCCCCTACCATTACCCCCTCTGCTTCTTCATCAGGGGGCAATCACGCTATCACTGAGATCACTCCTCACGATCCATTATATTCCTGTCGTTTCCACTGCGACGAGGAAATACTGGAAGAGCTACAATGCCCAGAATCTCCCTGGGATGCACTACATCATCGTGCTCTCTTCCTTACATAAGAAGCCCTCATGCCTCCTAGCCATAATCCCATTTTTGCGGTCGAAACCAAAGATTTTATCCCATCCGAGCCTATCGATTGGTTCAACAATCCCATTCCAACCCTCGACACTTTTGAAGAAGGTACTCTGGCCAACATTTCCCCCACCATAAAAATCGACATTTCCATTAAAAATGGCATCGTCGAAGAAATCATCATTGGAGCTGCTTCCGCTCCTCAGGAAATCGCCGCATATAAAACCCTCTTCTAGGAATATCATGATATTTTTGCCTGGTCATACACAGAAATGCCTAGCCTCAATCCTTCTATTGTCAAACATCGCATTGACACCTGGCCTGACATCACACCAGTTCACCAAAAACAGTGACCGCTACACCCATCCAAGGTCGTGGCTATCAAATCCAAAATTGACAAATTACGTACGGCCAGATTTATTTACCCCATCGCTTACACTTCATGGGTTTGCAACCCTGTACCCGTCGACAAAAAATAGGGCACTATCCACGTTTGTACAAACTTTCACGATCTCAATAACGCATGTCCAAAAGACAACTTTCCAATGCCTTTCATCGATCAAATTATCGACGACTGCGCCGGCCATGAGGCTCTCTCCTCTATGGACGGATTCTCCGGCTATAACCAAATTCAAATCCACCCAGCAGATCAGTATAAAACTGCATTCATTACCCTGTGGGGTACTTTTGCATATCGTGTCATGCCCTTTGGCCTAAAAAATGCTGGCGCAACTTTCTATCGGGCCATGACATACATCTTTCACGATCTGGCTAAAATTATCCTCGCCTACTTGGACGACCTCACAGCTCGGTCCAAGAAATGCACCCAGCACCTCGATGATTTATGCATCATCTTTCAAAGGTGTCATCAGTACAACATCCTATTGAACCCTCTCAAGTGTGTGTTCTGTATCACCGCAGGGTGCCTCCTTGGTTTTATCATTTCCCAAAGCAGTATTACCGTAGACCCCCTTAAAGTCAAAGCTATCACCGAAATTCCACCTCCTCGGAATTTACGGCAACTTCAGAGTCTTCAGGAAAAAGCTAACTTTCTTCGATGCTTTTTCCCAGATTACGCCATCCGCGCACATGGTTTCCTTCACTTACTGCGTCACAACATCCCTTTTCATTGGGACGACTATGCCCAGCAGTCATTTGATGATCTTAAAGCAACACTTTCAAATGCACCTTTGATTAGTGCACCTGACTACAATTGCGACTACATCCTCTACGTATCAGCATCAGCTGTATCAGTAGTCGGCGTCCTCGTTCAGCTTGGAGATGAAAATCGTGAACACGTCATTTACTACGTTAGTAAGAACCTCTGAGGGCCACCCTTGAAGTATAAACATGAAGAGAAACTTGCTCTTGCAGTTATCCTTGCAGTCCAAAAACTGCGCCATTACATTCTGCTTCGCACCACCAAGGTCATCGCAGACTCCAACCCTATGCACTACTTGCTCAGCCGTCGACAAGTTAACGGTAAATTTGCTCGATGGATCATTATCCTTCAGGAGTACGACCTTGAGTTCTCAACACCTAAGAGTAAGAAGGCCCTCGTTCTCGCCGAACTTGTCACGGCCCTCCCCTCTGACACCATCTGTACCCCAGTCAACACCGACTTTCCTGACGAACATCTCTTTTACATCGCTTTAGATGATCCTTGGTATGGCGACCTCCTCGTCTACCTACAAACTCAAAAGTTTGGTAACCACCTATCACGAGATGATCATTGGCGTATTCGCCATTAGGCCCCCCGCTATCTCCTCATTGGAGACATCCTATACCGACGGGGCGTCAACACCATCCTTCGTCGATGCCTGACTACTGACGAAGCCAACAGAGTCTTAAATGACTGCCACAGCGGCGCATGCATGGGCCATCTTTCGGGTATATCCACTGCTCAAAAGATTATCCGGGCTGGTTAGTTTTGGCCTACTGTGTTTCATGATTGCATACATGCCGTGAAACGATGTGAGCAATGTCAGCTCTATGCCAACAAAGCCCGTGCTCCCCCCACTCTTCTTCACCCTGTCATTACTGCAGGCCCCTTTTGTAAATGGGGCATCGACTTTATGACTTGTAATCCCCCCTCCAGCAATGGTCACAAATACATTGTTGTCATCGTTGATTACTTCACCAAATGGGCCGAAGCTATGCCCACTTTCAACAACACCGCTGACACTTCAGTGTGTTTTTTCTTTAACCATGTCATATCCCATTTTGGAGTACCACTCCAACTTGTTTATGACCATGGAAAACACTTCGAGAATGAGATCTTCGTCGAACTCTCATCTCGGTTAGGCTTCTCTCACGAATTTGCCTCACCATGTTACCCTCAGTCAAACGGACAGATCGAGGAAATGAACAAAGTCCTCAAGACCATGTTACAACGCATGGTTAATAAACATAAAACCAATTGGAATCATATGTTATTTTCTGTGCTATGGGCTTATCGAACGGCAGTAAATACCGCTACAAGTTTCACACCGTTTCATTTAGTCCATGGGGTTGAGCCAACTCTTCCCATCAAGTGCGAAATTCCCACCCTACGCACTGCAATTGAGCTTTTACCTGACACTGCTCCAATGGAGTAGCGCTTGCTGAACTTGGAATCTCTGGATGAATATCATCGATCTTCCTTACAGAACAACGAGGCAGCTAAAAAAGATCCAAGGCTACCTTTGATCGCCATGTCAACCTTCGATCATTTTGCGAAGGCAACCTCGTCCTGGCCTATGATATTGCCCATGATACCTTTGGCCATGGAAAGTTAGAATCACTTTGGCATGGCCCTTACATTATCCAACATTGCCTCACCAAAGGCGCATACATCCTGGCCTCCCCTGAAGGCCTCTCGCTCAAGGAACCCGACAATGGGTTATATCTCAAGAAATTTTATGCTTAAACGTAGTCATGCTACTTTAGGTTATTTTCTTTTCTAGCATTTTTAATCTTCTTTCTCCTTCCCTATCATCTAAACTATCCTTTGTGCTATTGACAGATGCTTCCTCCACCATCTTACCACATCGGTTACACCGATGGCACCAGCCGTTGGACACAAAATCTCGCTTCGGCTGCTTGGGCTCTCTACACCCCCTCACATGAAATGCTACATTCAAGAGGCATATGTTTGGGACCAGCAACCAACAACCAAGCCGAATACACTGCTGTCATTGGCCTCCTGACCGACGCCCAACATCATCATATTTGTCACCTTAGCGTTTTCCTCGACTCTCAACTAGTCGTTCTCTAGCTCAACAATGTTTACCATGTACACGATCCGTGCCTCTTTTGCAAATACCTGCAGGTTAGATTGTTATCTTGAAATTTTGATTCCATTACATTTACACATATTCCAAGACAACTGAATCAAACAATAGATGAAATAGCTAACACGGTGTTAGATTGGCATATATCACATCAAGCTACACATACATAAAACATCTCATAAACCCTGTCACATCATATAGATAGAATAGACATCATCATCATCAACAAAAAATACATGTAGACAACATCAGGATCTCAAAATATGTATACTCATATATATATAAAAGCCTCTCCGGCCATCCGAATGTTTACATACAAAAATACATATGCCCGCAGGCTAGTGCCGCACCTCGGTACAAAAATCGGCTCACCAGCCTATATACAATCAAAAAGGTATACATCATACATCAGGGTGCCTCTATCACACCCCCACTTGCTCCTCCCTCAGGAGGAGGTGGTGGCCCACCCCCACCTACCCCAGGCGGTGGTGGAGGACCACCCATAGGACCCTCCTGCCCCGGTGGCAGGCGTCCACTAGTCATCGCGGCAAGCACAACTGCTCGTCGTACTATACCCCGCCACGGTGGTAGTACTCCTATACATTGCTCCAGGAACCCCTTGTCCTAGATGCGTATCCACATGCCCTCAGGCACGTCCTGTAACACCATCTCCAGACGACGACGTATATCATCAAAATCAACTCCGGCCGCCGCCGGAGGAGCATGTGATGGCCCTGCACCAGGGTCATCGAACCGGTGCCTCCTCGCTACCCTCTCAAGCTCTGCTGGTCACCCCACGGCCTCATCCCACCGATGTCTCTCTCCACGTGGCAGTCTCTCCGGCTCTCACTGAACCGACACTCTCTGCAACTCCACCTCGCGCCCGCGAGGTACCACATCTACACATGCAACAAACAACAAACAAAATATCGTATCAGCATCTATATCACATACATATGATTTAATATCTCAAACAATAACATAAATAAAAAACATACACAATACTCAACATACCTCGATGGTCAAAAACCTCCCCAGGAGGCAGCACCATGTCCGGGTCCCCCCGGAAGTCAACCCCAGCATAGGGGTACCGAAGTATCATCTGCAGCATTTGCCACCATATCTGTGCCGCCTAAGTTGAAAAATAATGGCCACCTTCGCCACCACCGTGGCAAACCAAAACTATAGACCACTGCCTCAATCGCGGCTCTCATGCCCCAGGCGCCTCTAGTAGAACCCTCGGACGCAGTATCAACACCCTCTCCAAAAACCAGGCTACCAGGATCAAGCCAAAAGAAAACTCTCTTATACCTGTGGACCGACAACGGTCCAACTACGCAATCATCCACGCATGCAGTGTCAGGCCCCATGCGAACCGCTCACGGCCCACCACCACCCTCTCCAGTACTAACAACTAGCCACCACTAATCCGTTGGGTCGCAAGTGACCCATAGACATGAACAATCATCGCCGCTATATAGCGATGTGCTAAGGCATCAATAGCACTGATGCTCACCACCGTCCCTGACATAAAGTCCGGGCCTGAGAAGTATCGCGCGCCAATCATGGAAAGGGCTATATCCCTCGGCAACACAGGCTCTGCCGGTAGAGGCGTTCCCCGGAAGGGGAGCCCAGTCAAAAAATATACATCCTCCACCACAGTGAAGGGGATCTGCTCTCCTCACACGAGGAAGTAGTGTAGCTCCGGACTCCACATCTGGAGCAGGAACTGTAGTAAGTACTCCTGTGCCCATACCAACGGGCACTCAAAAAACTTTAGCAACCCATAGGTTGCTAAAGTTGCTCGCACCTCAGGCTCCGCATTAGCCACAGCATCTCGCAACTGGGCCCAGTCTCGCTCATGCCATGGCACAGCCATTGTCACTGCTGGCCACCTGCACACAACACAGAGTCTTATATCAGCTTAGCTACCCATCCATGGCATCAAACAGACTCATTTTTTACCCTTAAAACCCTGCCTCAAAGACGTGGTTTTTTTACCTACAGGCACGCACATATGCGCGCCTGCTCACTATACAGGCGCGCACATATGAGCGCCTATTCACTGCACAGGCACGCTCCTGAGCACACCTTTTCACCATACAGCCGCGCACAAGAGTGCGCCTGTCCAACTCATAGGCGCGCACTGGTGCGCGCCTGTTCACCTCACAGGTGCGCCCCTCGGGCACGCCTTAAATTCCTTCTATCGCACATTCATGTGCATCTATTCGGTGGACAGGCGTGCACCTATGTGCACCTTCCACCGGATCTCCCATGCATGTGGTCCCAGACCCCATACAAAATCCCCTAATTACCCCTGTACGACCCCCCGTACCTACCTTGCCCAAAAATTGAAAACCTATTTCTATGTAGGATGATCAGACCACTAACCTGAAACTTGCAAAATGTCGATCGACCGCCTCATCCTCCCTGAATCTCCAAATTTCCTCTGAAATCTGCTCGCCCAGTCACTGTTGCAGCAGGTACAAATGAGGTGGCAATGTGGGCCCTACAGCTATATATAGGCCTTTTTCCAAACTTCCACTAACCATTCCAGGAGCCCAAGGTGTCCATTTTTCAAACCGTCTTTAGCCACGGGATCAACATCCCTCCACCTACGTCATAGCCGTCCCTGGGTCACTTTTCATCTTGAGCCCCCGGGGTGCCTTTTTTTCATATTATGGTCAGGTACACACGCGCATTGTCACATTTATCTACTACATGCTCATATCTTTGATTCTCTTAAGATATTGTTCACTTTGGGTATTTGGTTGTTCTGTGTGCAGGTACTTGATCATCATCCCTCAACATCATTCCTTCAGGTATATACTCAGCACTGGCATGTAGTCTCTCCTGTTGTATTGCATTTACATTTCCAGTCACACCCTCTGATATTGGCCTTTAGGATACCCATTCCCGGCTCTGTAGTACTCACACCTCCATTTGCATCTTAGGTACTATTACCCGATAGATTTCTTACCCACATGAGTTGTCCCATTCATAGCACCTTTTGACACTTTTGACACTCATGCTGTTCTTCATTACCCTTTAGGGATGGGAGTCCCGATAGTCTTTCATCATGTTGCAAATCAACCACATACTTCTCCTCATTTTTCTAGCTTCCCATATGGACTCCCAGATCAACTCTTTATGGTTCTATTCTTTTTCCCTGCACCTCTGTAGGATCATAAACCCTCCATTTCATCCACCATCAGTTTTCCCATCTGCGAATTATCTTCATTTCACCTACCTCATACAGAAACTCACCAATGGGGACCCCACACTTCATCAGTTTTCCAAGAAATTTGTGCCCTCCCTGGGGCACTCATTTCACACTGGGGCACCTGTTTCTGTATTTGTACATTTTTTTTTTCTTCCCAAATTATTCATTATTTATTGTACAAATTCCTTTATTTCCATTTATTACATTTTCTTTTGTCGTCACCATTGGCGACTTGCTTCCTTTTTGGCCACACGCAACCCATGTCACCCTTGGTTGGAGCATTACTTCTCATCTACCTTTGTTGGCATCGTCCATATCTTCAGAGTACTTCACAGGTCACTTGCCTCTACCCTCTGAATTTGTTCACCTTGTCCCACCTCTGGCACAACTTATCCTCGGTCTTGGCATCCCCTTGACACTCGACCTTGTCACAAGGTTGCGACCACTCATTATATCATACACCCTCCAACCAAGGGCCGTCTTGAGTTTTCCCACTTTTTGACTTTGTCCATGTACCTCTGCCACTTCCTCACCTCAGTAGATTCTATGAAGCCCTTTGCTTATGGGAGTCGCGTTCCCCTTTTGTCGACAGCAGCACACTTTTTCCAGAAGGGCGACAGTATCTTGATTCTCATTCTCCATTTAATGAGAGATCTCAGATGGCACAGGGTGAAACACCATTGCTCCCTGCTGTCGTTGGCCCCCATAACATTTGACGCCAACACTTTCTCATGTTAGGGTGGGTCTTACTTTGCGACTATTGCAGTTCTTTTTATCATTTTTCGAAGACCTCTGAACCTGGTAGGGCCATCAAATGCCCACATCATCGTCGCTGCTTATTACTGTGATCATTGCCTATTGTTCAGAGTATATTCTTTTGCAGAATTGTCTTTTGCCTTTATCATCACTGCCCCCGAGGGCGCTGTAGTTATCTACACCAACACTTCCATCATCTTTTGTCAGAGTTACATAACACGAGCATGGGGCATGCCCGCCTCATTTGTACACAGTTGTATATTGTTACGCACCTTATGGAAGGTCAAGTTCTACCAGTTCCTTTCTTCTACAAAGGATTTCTCTACACGTTCCTACTCTTTCTCTCTCTTACAACACCATTCTCAGTATAAGAAACATTGATGGATTTCGGCTATACGTATGCTCCTAACCTCATCCATCAGGGAGCATCTGTTATCACTAAAATTTCATCCGCACATGGCGACAAGAACTCAGCATCGTCACACAGTAATGAAGTCATTCATGGCACTGAATTAATTTCACAGCATTGAAAAAGGGTCAAAAACTATACAAAGTAACCAAAAATTGAAGGGTGCTTTACAGAAGTTGGGTGCGCGTGCATATGCGTGGAACAGAAACCTACAATGCGCGCACGCGTGCACGATGCGTGATTGTTGGCGTAAAAACCCGCGCACCTGCTAAATGACGCATTTATGGAATTGGTCGGCCTCCCAACCACTTATGGATCAGCTCCCAAGCCGATTTGACTCCCAAATCTGAGCTGAATCCGCATGGTAGGCTGGTAAATGACCTAATTAAGCCCTAAAGAGCCCCTTTTCACACCTCAAAGGAGTTACATAATCACCCAATGCTATGCTATAAAAAGCCATGAAGAAACATCATTTTCTCAAGGAATTTCATGTAATGTTATGCTGCTTAGATTGTTTTAAGGACTCACTCCTTGGCAATAACACATTAGCACCATTTCATTGAGCTATCCACCTCTACATTGAGTGGATGTGCTAGGAGTTATTTCACCATCATTCTCATTTTCTTATTGTAAGGAGAGAAAGTTTGTGAGGGCCTCAAGAGCCTTCCATTGGAGAAAGAAGGGACTCATAGTCCCTTTTCTTCATTGTGCTTTGATTTCATCAATTGATCAGCCTAAAAACATTGGTGATATTGGTATTTTTGTGTTTGTTATTTCTTTATCCATATGCTCATAGTTTTAGTTGGTTTTAATTTAATTCTTGCTTATAGTTTTGTTATTCTTTTTCTAACTCTTTCCTCTACAGCTGTCATGCTCAGCAAGACCCAACTGGGCATGTAAGCACCCTTTATTTTCTCACCAAGTGACGAATTGGGTGCAAACACTTGGCTAATGGTTATTCCATTTCCTCGTAATCCTGACAAGTTTTTCAAAACTACTTACACTCTCCCATGCCATTATGACCCTTATCACGAAAAGATTGCGCAATGGATGGAGGATTCGTACAACAAGAACATCCAAGGAAATGGTAAGATCATGCTTACTTTGTTTTTAGATGATGATTATGAAGGTAAGTGTGATATGTTTCTGTCATTTGTTGATATATTACCATTCGTATTAGTAATGCTTGATCTTGTTTCCATGGCAGGATTGGAGTTACTCCGATGGCTACATTGGAAACATGACTTCACGTAGTATTCTGATTTGTTTAAAAGTTAGGGTAGGTTTAGGAATAGGTTTTCCTTTCAGTTGTATTTCTCACTATTTCTCCTTTTAATAATGCAGTCATGAATGCAAGTTGGCGCACCAAGAGAACCATAATACGGATGTTGTCAGGGAAGTCCCCTTGATCCTTTTCTCTTTACTCTTAGTTGAACATTCATTTTCAAAAACTTAGTATCGTCATGAAAATCTTAAACGGAAAGTAAAGAGATAAATAAATCTGAATCAACCCTAACCCAAGGTACCACGAGTAGGAATGCTTTCCCATCAAACAAGATTTTTCTACTTTCTTTCAGGGATTTGTTGTATGAGGTTTTCAGATGCACCTTCTGTACATATTTTTTGTGTGTGGATTTCTTTGCTTTCAAATCTTTCTTCGCTGGTGTGTTTTGATTTTTCCCTTATGCTTACCAGTTTTTACTATTGAAATAATCATACCTACATTATCAACTGGTCATACAAAGAAAACAAAAAATTCTTTCTCTGAAATGACTGCTGAAAAGTTGTCTAAACATCAATTATATACTTCTAAAATTTACATCTGTGTTGTTTGAAAGAAGTTAACTAATTTCGATCTATGAGTAAAGCCTGTCACGATCATCTATTATCTTCTTACGTTGTCCCTGTTCCTTAAAGGAATAACTCAGAAGATGTCTCCCTGCCTCAGAAAGTTGGTTCTGTAAATAAACCATCTCTGGATCTTAATGAAGGACAGTTCTAAAAAATTCTGTTGAGGTCTGTAAAAAATATGTTAAAATATCATAACTTTCAGCGTCACCCCGCTCGACTATATATCTTTAAAAAACAAAATAAATCATTAAAAGAGCTGTGGGAAGTGCTTGTAAACCCGCTGGGATGATGAACATGTCTTCTGGCAGTGGGTAAATGCATGCATGACGCTAAGACAACTTCGTCGGGGTACTGAACAGGCCCGCTGGAAGCAAAGCAGTGTCGAGTATATGAAAATTCATAAATATGAAACCTCTTGACCTTAAAATGCCCTTTATTCTGATCTGGAACTTCTTGGCAGGATACGGATATCAGAGTGGGTTGAATGGAAACCCTGCCAAGGATATGGACGCCTACTGGAAGTAGTGGCTCTGTCAACAGTATTGGGGATTTTATCTTTAATATCGTGGCTTGCTTGTCTTAATACTGTTATCAGTTTTCATCCTTTAAGCACTACTGGAATATTTGATTAATGATGATGTTTAAATGATTTTCTGGTTGTTATTTTTGAGTTAGAATTTTTCTCATTATCATAAGCTGAATTTGGCAGAGATAACTGCTTCTACCAGTGTGTCACCATTGTTGGCAGCTATTTCGAATTCTTATCCTATCTTTATAATATTCCTACACCAGTGTTTTGCAAACGTTGATTTTCATCGCAATCTTTGAATAAAACAACACTATCATTTCGTGCATTTGCCCACCTTCCTTTGTTCTTGTTTTCACGACTGCAAGTGTGAAAATTTTGATTTCAAAGTCATATTAAAAACATCACTGGATTGTTATGATCACTCTTGTTTATATGTTCATTGCGCTTCCAATTTAATTATGGTTATACAGTTGGCAAGATCCCAAGATTCTTTACTCATTTGGCATTTTTGTTGTTAATATGATTTCAATTTTTATGAGGCTGTGATGATTTCTTAAGGATTGTGATTCAATCGTTGATTTATTAGTGGTTTGATGTACTTTGATCAAATTAGTTGGCACATTGGTTTCATGAAAACTCATTGAGATTTGTGGTTATACCCTTGGTGTAATCATTTCATACAATGTATATGTGATATGGTCGAACCCTTGGTGTTTCGAATCATTGTTTTGGTTTTGAAACTATGCAAACGATATGCTTATGCTTTTTTTTTAGCCGACTTACCATAGATTTCATTAATCGTTTGACTGTCATTACTTTTAACACATTGCAATAATGGTTCACTATATGCGCCGTTGGTTTTACATTGGGAAATGACTGTTTTGCATGGGTTGTTTTAGTTCTACCCCCCTCGCACACTTTGGCATTAATGTCTGCCTCCTATCCCGGGTCACCTTTGTTGGTTTTGGGGAAATCTCTGAGCTTTCGATCCATCGTTTACCCTACCCAAACCCCTATCCACTGTGTGTTCTCTCCTAGCTCTTGTAGGGCAAATTTAACCCCATGGTGTTCAGAGTCAATTTTGGTTTCATTATTACTAGAGAAGACTGCCCCCGTAATTGTCTCCCAGAGACACGTTTTTGCATGAGCGATTCTGGGAAAATGGTTTGGAATCCAATGAAACCCTTGAAAACCCAGAACCAAAATTAGCCCCTTTACCTTCTTCGCAGGCGATTTTCTCAGAAATCGAGTTGTTACAGAGATCTAGCTCATGTTTTAGAGGTCAAGTTTCAGATCTCCTCCGTGGCTGAAAGGTGCGTTTTTGGGTCTATGTGCATTTGTTGAAATGTCTATAAATTCTCTAGACCTATTCCTCAGAAATCTCTCACCCGCCCAGCCTCTCACACTCTTGAACCCTTGATCAATCCTTAGAAAAACAAGCCAACGAGAAGAAACAAAAAAAAAACCACCGATTCAATTGTTTTCAGAAATGTCGAAGTAGCAACGACCTTTGTCAATTCAAAATTATCATGACCGAGTTGTTTTCTGATTGCCCAGGTATGTATTTCCATATTGATTTTGTTTTATGAGTTGGTTCGAATTAATATAACCGATTGGGTTTTCTTTCAATAGCTCTGTTTGTGTTGATAGATTCAAAATGATTTTGTTACTTTCATTTTACCAAAATAATTTCGTTATGAATCATGTATGGTTTGATAAATTCGGACACAACTACGATTTAGTTAATATTCTCAGATTAGTATAAACGGTTGATTGTTTTTGAGACGGTTTGAATTAGGATAATCGATTGGGTTTGTTTCCATTTAGTTCTGCTAGAATAGATTTAAGGAATGATCCTGTTTTGTTTCCATTTTAGATTATGATTGCATCTGACCTATACATGAGATTTATTTTCTAAAATCAGACACATCTATGTTTTGGATTGATACGATTTTATTGTTGTTGGATTGTCTCGGCTCTGACTTAGTTCAATTTATTTCTTATGTTTCGATTTTGAAACGATTTCGTATGCTTGAATTGGCATGATCTTGTACGTATGCAATGCATCAATATCAGTGATTGGTTTGATAAATAGAATGTAATCTATTAAATTGAAAAAACAACTCTGTTAGTTTTGGATTTTAAAAATGATTTTTTTAATGGCTGAGTTGACATAAACTATTGCATATAAAAATTACTTGATCGGTTACAGCCTGTTTCAATTAAAATAGATTTAAACATGTTTTCGTTTGCTCTCAATTAGCATAGAAGTTCTGATTTCAATGATTTGTTTGGTTTCCAATTAGCAATTAGATATTTGTTTAATAGTTTGAATATAATTATGTTAGTTCTGGATTGATTTAACACAGTTCTATTTTCAAAATTAGACCAGCTACAAAATCGTTTGATTCTGTTAGCTAGTCATAAAAGTTAGATTTTTTAATGATTTTATCAATAAAATATCCTCTAAACTTGTCTATTCTTATCCACTTTCAGGTGCATACAAATTTCAATGATCAATTGGGCATGATGTGGCAGTTTGAGAGATGTTTTTGTGATACAGTTTTGTTATAGGTTGTTAACTTTAGTCAGACTTGGGAGATTATCCCCAGATTTTTTGTAAACTATTTTGTTAATTCCCATAGGGATGTTTTACCCTGTGGGAGGTCTTTAAATACTTGTTATTTTTTGTAATTGACTCATCATCATCATTGTGGGGAGAACTAGACTATGGATTTATGATACAGACTGGGATGAAAGTTGATGTCATTGTAACATCTTTCGCTTTCAATATATCAAACTTGTGTTTCAAGTTTTCCTCATATCAGTTTGCAATTAATTATCGACTACTTAAGCTATCATGATTCATTACATGTTGATGTGATTTGATTTATATGTTTTCCATATCTGATCTCTTTTATTTAAAATCACAACAATTACTCTATTTCAATTTAATGAATACAGGTTTATCTTTTTCATTAATTGAATTGTTTTGTACAAATTTTGCACTAGGATTTATCTGACTGCGATGATTTGTAAATTATAAGATTGCTGTAATTTTTAATGTCTTGTTTGTCCTGTCATTTATATTTGAAGCAGTTGTGCTCTTCAAATATAAATTATAAGATTGCTGTAATTTTTTGTGTCTTGTTTGTCCGGATTCTCCACGAGCTTCTCGTAAACTAGAAGCAGTTGTGCTCTTCAAATATAAATTATAAGATTGCTGTAATTTTTTATGTCTTGTTTGTCCTGTCATTTATATTTGAAGAGCACAGCTGCTTCTAGTTTACGAGAAGCTCGTGGAGAATCCGGTGCGGGTTTCCTCCCACCGAACAGTTGAATCAACTACTGCATGCAGGACAAGCCTAAAGCGTTACTTCAGGTCTGTTTGTTGTTTGTTATTTAATAGTTAATTTATTAGTGTTATTTAAGTAGTTTATATAGATATATGTATAGTTCAGATTCATAGTTAGAATCATTATTTTAGTCGCTTAGATTAGATAGTTGTTATTCAATTTCTTTCCCATGAAATTATAAAAATAAAAAAACAATAGTTTCGATGTCTTAGGACAGTTTACAAATGACTTTTGCAGGTCTTCATTTAAATCTGTAATCTGTAAATATTCTATATTTGTAATTGGATCTGATTTTGTTGGTAATTGAACATTTAATTTTATAGAATTATAGTTGTATGATTTAGGTAATAGATTGTATATATGTAGTTTAGATTTGTTTATTAATTTGTTTTAATTATTGTTTTCATTTAGATTAGTTCTTTAGTGTAGTTTTCATTTGTTTTCCTAGGACTTAGATCGGCTAACGGAGCCGCTAAACTCGTTAGGGTGGGTCATCCAAAACGACTTGGGTTATTTAGACAACCTTGGACCGGATCCACTCTTCCAGTTGGCGAGCGTTCAATTTCACCTGTCAACACGAGGTAGTGGGAGCAGAGTCAGGGGGTGCACTATATTGACGATTGCTCATTTGTAGAAGGAATTCTTCCTCACTAGTGAGAAGGATAGTGTGATCTGTAAGAGTGTCTAGGTTTGCATACTGTCCCATCTATGGTGGGGTTGGATGTTTCTAATGTTGGGTGTTCATTAACCCTTGGTGTGGTATGGGGTTTTGTAACACAACTGGGGCGGGTTGTTGCACATATTGTTGTGGGGCCTGCTTGGGAGGAGAAGGTACGGGGGGACGTGGTTCATTTCCATATTCTTTCATCCATTTAAAGTCAACAATTTTAGGGAAATGGTGGGTATAATGGCCATACTCACCACAAAGGGCACAAGGGAAGTTTGTCCAAAGAGTGTTGTTATTCTTCCCTTGGCGTTTGTTGTTATTTCCCCTGTGGGGGTTTTGGTTCCCCTGGTACTGGTTTCCCCTGGCCAGTTGTTCTATTGGGGGTGGTTTTGGTTCCCTCCTGGTCCTGGGTTATTATTGTTTCGGTTTTTTCCTTTCTTTTTGGCAGTTTTCGACTGATGGGTAAGATTTTTTGTATTTATCTGTTCAAAATTTTGATATTGTTGAACGAGAGAGGGTCGAACAAAATTAACCCCAATGTGTGGGTGTCCTAGTGGTGGAGCCATGGGTTGTGGAGGGCCAGGAAGTGGAAAGAACAAATTATTTTTGGGTAATGATCAGTAAGGTACATAGGAAGGCATGGTTCTTTCACTAGTGCTTACAGTGTAAGTAGATGTAGAGGGGGTACCAAAAGTTGGTTGGGCTATTGCGCNAGTGGAGGGAGGGAAACAAGATATGGTTGTTGATAAGGGGGAGGAGGATAATAAGGGGGCACTCCATATACCAATGGATATTGAGTTTTTCCATACATAGGTGGTTGTTGGAGGTGTGGATTATGGTGTGTAGTGGTACCAATCAATCCATCCACAAAGTGAGACATCCCAGGTTTGTCCTGGCCGAATAGCATGGGTCTCGGGGCATCAAGTAGTAGCATATATAAGTATCCTAACTGTGAATAAATGAGCTCGAATTGTTGAGCCTTGCTGATAGCTTCTTCTTTAGACTAGGGGAAGGTGGCGGCCACATCCTTGACAAGAAGGGAAAAATATGATTTGAGAAACCAATTAAGGAATTGTTGTTTGGTGGCTTCTGCTTTGCATAGACTACGTCGCTGAAACCATTCATGAATGTGGTCAGTGATGTGTGTAGCTGAGGTTTTTTTAAACTCTGAGAGTAATTAGAGGCCATTTTCATGATGGATTGGTAGTTGAAAGAAGGTAAAAAATGCTTTGGTCAAAGACTCAAAGGTCACATGGGACCCAGATTGTTCTTCTTCATGCCACTTGGATGATGGGCCAGTGAGTGTGTGTTGAAATAATCTCAACCGAAAAGAGTCATCCATGATGCTATTTCAAGAGTACCATAAGTGGAAGGTCATGATATGGTTGGCCAGGTCATCTCCTTCATTTCCTTCAAACTTGGGAATGTCTGAAGGGAGTTTGGTAGGCATTGTGGGCCATGTGGCATCATGCAATATAGGATCATTGGTGAGCTCAGTCATATCTAGTATGTTTAGAGAAGCCAAGTATGGAATCTGGGGTTGTGGTGGGGGATTAATTCCCATCATGGTGAGAATGTTTTGTGTGCTTGACCCCTGGAGAGGGTTCATTCCAACCATGGTGTGAATGGTTTGTGTACCCAATCTGTGAGGGGGGATAGTTGTGGTTGTACTTCCTCTTGGGGAAGAAGTGTGCCCCCTGCTTCCTTGTAAAGGAAAGTGGGTGGATGGTTGACCTTGAGAAGTGGACCCAAGTAAAGTGGAATTGAGCAAAGAGGATCCCAAGATAGTCACACTCACAGGAGTGTGAGAAGGTGGAGCCGTTGAGTTGGCAAGACTAGGAACTCCCCCTAGAATGGGAGGGAGATTTAGAAAGCATCTGGAATGATGAGGATTATGTGGGTCCCCTATGATGTTTGACTAGCAAAGTGGATGTGTGAAAATGGTGATGAGAGAAATAAATGAACAAGAGGATTTGTCTATGATTTTTGGACCTTCACAATATATCTCATAATTGTATGTAGTCAGAAGAGAATCATACATAAATCAATTGATAAAGAAGCATACATGTGGGCAGGTGGGTTTTGTCCACATGGGAGAACAAAAAAAAAGAAATTCTTGTGTCCTAAAAGACGTAACGTCCTTCTTCTCAAGTAGCACTGGACCTTTTAATAGCACTGAACAGTGGGGTCTGAAGCCACCGGAAGGGAAACTAGTGAAGAATGAAGTAATAAGTTATAATGAGGGGTAGAGGGTGGGTGCATATACCGAAAGAGCTGGTGATATTTCCCAATAGCCACACAAAATCCAATCAAGGTGCAATTGCAACCCACAATTTCCACCTGGGTAGATGTCCTAAAATTTGGTCACTAGGTACCTCGGTCAAAGTGCAACATTTAGATTTTTGGCCTAAGAAATGGATCACAGGCTGGATCTCGTCTAAGAGGTTTGTGCCTCAAGGGGGGGATGCACAGAACAACTGGACCTCGACCTTCAACCCTTCATGGGTATCTCCCTGCCTTATGGTGTAGGAACACTTGTCTTGGAGGATTTAAAGTTCCCTATTTGACAACTTCTATTGTTTGAAGATGTGAGAACCAGATAACGGGGAGTTATTTGGATGCCTGCCCCTGAGATCCTACCTAGGCTAAAAAATTTCTTTTGGCACCTCTTGTGGAGGAAAACTTAGTGAGTTTTTAGAAAAAATTTAGTTGTGGTTGTTTGAGAGATTGGGGGTGTGAACCAATCTCATTGAACTTAAGTGGAAGTGGATAGTTTCGTCAAGAAAAGGGTGGGATGTTTCGGAATCCCTTTGGAGAAAAATTACTTCAACCTCCACATTTCGAGATGAAAAATATGTGAGTGAGTAGTGACTTTGTGTGTGAACAAGTGAAAGTGTTCCAAATTTTTAATAATTTAGGTGTCAGCTTGCTACATGTGGACTTTGTGTGGTCCTTACAAGTATTGATTACCTAATTTTCTAAATGCCATTGGTAAAACCTTGTGGAATTTTAAAGTCCCTAGAGAACTAGCATGTGGGCATATGGGTCCTTACCAATCCTTTAACTCCCTAGTGTGATTTAATATAAGAAATATTCAAAACTGTCCTAGATTGTGGACATCTGGGCATGTATGGGCCCGTTACAAAACCTTTAAACTTCCCTAGTGATTTGATATAAAAAGGTAAATTCAAAACTATCCTACCTTTGTAGCATGTGGGCATGTATGGGCCCTTACAAATTTAATATGTTTTTGAAAAAATAAACTAAGAGGAGTCTCGAGGGGGCTTTTGTCCTCTCCTAAATATTTTATCTTTAAGGGAGATGAAATTTTTCCTCAATTGTTTTTTTGATTCTCAAGATTGCTTTATGGCGCGAGAGAAGAGCATACTCAAAGATTGAAGTTAAATTTTTGGTCCCAATGCAAGTAGTTATATTTGTGATTTAGAATGAATCCAACTTATCTTTAATCAAAGCAAGCCATCCATGTGGCAAAAATGAAAGCAAAAAGAGGATAAATATGGATTTTAACCCCCCTAAGTGAGCCCTTCATGTGGAGAGGGAATCTAAGTGTGGTGCATATTACAATCTGCATAGAATCAAACTTTAAGATGGTTATGGGCCTCCAAGAGATCACAAAAACCCTTACGATGTATAATTTTCTGGACAGATGCGCGGGTCTCAGAGTAGATAGAGGCACATTGAGCGCTAATGCACAAATTAAAAATGAGATTTTGGCGCAGTGCACAGAATGCATTGAGAAACATAGTGGGTGTGGTGCACATGCTTGGAATACATGACTATGGGTTAAAAAACCCATGCACTTTCTGTTACACAGTCGTGAAAGAAATTTCAGACGAAATTCTCTAAACTCATCTCTGAATTTAGCTTTTTTGTAGGCGGGCATGGGCCGATTATGGTTCTTGCAAGTTAAATAAACCAAAATGAAGTGCTCAAACAACCCAAATGGGGGAGAAATTGATACCAATCCCTAGTGGAGTCACCAATCTGTTGCATCCCTTTCCTCACCTAAATGAGCAAAATAAGGACTCTTACAAGTCCAATTGGGTTAGCTGGAAAAGACAACAGTGAATGTAAGAGTTAGAAACATCAAGCATAATGAATAAGCAAAGAACTAAGATACTAACTATAAAAGAAACTAAACTAGAGTGCATAAGAGAAATAGAACAAAAATTAAACAACATTTATGCCACCAATGGATAAGTTGTGTTAGTGGGAAAACACCAAAGAGAAAGAGAGACTATGGGTCCTCTTTTCCTCCAAGGGAGGGTTCTTGAACCCCCAATTATTGAGCTCTTATTACAAGTAACAAAATAAAAGGAAATGGTGAAGAAAATCCAAAGTACATTCACTCAAGAGGTGATATTAATGGAAAAATGAAATGGTTCTTGTATGCCAAGAGAATATAGGTAGCATAACAATACAAATGAATTCCTTGAAAATATAGTGCACCCATGGCCTCTTTTTATAGAAAATCTTTGAGGTATTATTCAACTAGTCTTTGGTGTGAACAAGGGGCTCTTTAGGGCACCCTTAGGTCTTTGACCAGACGCCCACTCAAATTCAACTCAGATTTGGGTGTCAAATTGACTTGGGAGATGAACCAAAAGTGGGTGGAAGGCCGACCAAAATCATAAATGTGTCATTCTGAGGTGTGCACGACTTTTTTCATCCACAGTCATGCATCGGGTGCATATTCTCTTTTCCAGCGTTATTCGACTGTCTCACGTGCACGCGCTACCTTTGTATCTTTAGCGCATTCTGATTTTTTAACTAGTTGTATAGTTTTGTGCCCTTTGGAAATGCATTTTCTGGGCCATAGATGAACTAATGGGTGTTTTGAATATGTTGTATTCCTGTAACCATTTGCAGACGAAATTCCAGTGATAACACAAGGGAAACCCCCCATTCAACAACCAATGAGGAGATGTCATCTGCTGGGGTTAAGGTTACCTACCAATGATGAAAGTAGGTCCAAGGTGCAAGGTATTACAACAAATTCATGTGATTTTGAGATACACTGAGTGTATGGATGACATGCAAAGTCAAGATTTATGAAGAATGAATGGCACAGGATTTAAAATTCCTTTGAACAAGAGTATGAGAAATATGGAGAACTCAGACAACATAAACTCAATAATAATGATTTACAAAATCTTGCGATGCAGGAGGAATCAACAAAATCTCCATAGGGACTAGTGTTAATCCATACATAGTGGCACATTATCCCTTAATTGGGGCATATTACATTAGTATTGTTATTTTATTTATTTCATCTTGGTTCCATTAGTTGTAATTATACCTCCTAGTCTCCTACATATACCAAGGAGGCCTTTTCATTTGGAATCATCCTATATTGGTAAATTTATGTGGTGTATAAGGAGGTTCCCCCCCTCAAAGAGACTTACTACCTGAAATTATCTTGTTTTCAAGGCACTCAGTACTTATTCTGAGGGTTTTTTTATGCTATTTTGATATTTGGTTCTTAACATTTGGTAATCAAAGCTCAAGGTATTGGGGTTTCACTGCTTCATCTGAGACACCTTGGAATTTTCACTATAATGTTTTTATATGATGTTTTGAAAGGAACGCCTTGGATTATATTTATTAGACAAATCAAGGTACTTTGGGTTAAAATTTAAGCTTCTGAGGCCTTATAATTTTGGAAATATAGCATGTGTAAGATAGGGTTATGTAATGATACTGAATTTAGTCATTGTGGAATTTTCACTATAAATTTTTTTATATGATGTTTCATACCTTGAAACTTGGAGGATATTTAGATACATTAATTAGGTATCTTTTATAAAAATTTCAATTTCTGGGTCATGCTACTTTTGTAGATGCACCCTGTGTAAGATAGGGTAGCTGACTAGTCATATTAACTAGACTCAAGCAAGTGTTCAGGGTAAAACAATGATATCTTCTTCAATGAGTATCCAAATTAAGTGAGCCTAATTGCATTGGGAATCGTACAGACTATAGTATTTCTGGTGCAAGTTTTCAGAATCAAATATCATATATTGTGCTCTTGGACCGCTCTACAAGTACGCTCTCCTGGAAGGGACAAAAATCAACAAGCTGTGGGGAAGTTACCATAACTTTCACTTGGCACATATATTTTTGACTAGACCTATGGAATTGCAAAGAATACATATTAGAGAACTACAAAATGAAATTTTCAGACCCATAAGGGTCAAAATTTTGGAGATACAACATAAGAAAGATCATCTAGAAGAACCACCTAGAAATCAAGGTTTAAAAGTGATACTTGTTCAACATGCCATCAAAAAAGGGAAATTCTACACCAAATAAGCCTTTATACAGTCCTACTTGGACTCTTGATGAAGGTGAATAAATGCACAGGGACATAAATGATTTATAAAAGAAGACAATAAAAAAATATGAACTACAAGGGATGACAGATTCAACTGAAGCTAAGTTGGAGGCAATAATGGATACTAAGATGGATGGTTTAAAAAGGGATATCATGGAAGGATTGAAAAATTTCCTAATAGAGAGGCCACCTGGAAGTGAAAATGTATCCCATGAAATTCATTATGAGGACAAAAGGAAGATGAATAAAGACTAGAGAAACTCTAACTTTGGGTTGAAGAGCAACCACTTTTCTAAGATCAATATGAGGAAGTTTGATGGAAAGGATCCAATGACATGGATACTTTATATGGATCGATTATTTGATCTACATGATGTGAAACACACACAAAATGTACTAATTGCTTCTTTATATTTATAACCCAATCAATTTGTGTGGCATCGATGGATTTTTTCTCAAAAATCACTTGTCCCTTAGACAATTTTCACGGAAGAAATGATAGCACACTATGAGGATACAAGGAGAAACACTTTCTTTATCCAATTGATAAATATCAAGCAAAAGGGTTCAGTTGTGGAGCACATTGAGAACTTCCAAATATTGAATATAAAGGTAACAAATATTCCATACGAGCACCTGATTGATGTATTCACAAGAACTTTAAAGGATAACATTCAACATTAGGTTCACCTTTGGGAACCCAAATCATTGGAGGATGTGTTCAGGCTGGCGAGAAATGTTGAAAGTAAAAATATGGCTATGGCTACTAGAAGGACCACTCCTAACATCTATCTAGAGAGTAATATTCCTTCTTCTAAAACACCTCAACCTACAAGGTTGACACCTCAACAATTGGAGGACATAAAAGAAAAAGTTGTATTCTTTAATTGTGACAACAAGTACAGTAAGGGACATAAGTTTGGTGAGAATAAATTATTCTACATAGATTGTGAAGAGGAAGAAGAAGAAGAACAATAACAAGAACCATCTCAAGATGAAAACGTAGAAGATATTTTTCCTAAGAGTTGACTCCCACAATATCATGTAATGCATTGGCTAGAATTAACACTCCTCAGACTCTCAATATTGAAGGATATATCAAAAATAAAAATATAATAGTCCTAATTGATTATGGTAGTACTCATAACTTCATTCACTATAAATTAGTCAAAGCTCTCAATTTCTTTATATATCCATCGCCAGAGTTTCAAGTAATGATTGCAAATGGAGGAACTATCAATTTCTTAGGAAAATGCCATAAGATAAATCTTACTATGGGGGAATATGTAATGAATAGTCAAATGATTGTTATACCCATGGGTGGTTTTGATGTCCTACTAGGAGTCCAATGGTTACAATCATTGGGAACAATGGATTTTAATTTTCAA
>JASDQU010507885.1:0-13287 GCA_032191745.1 Picea mariana | reverse complement strand
GGTTGGCCAGGTCATCTCCTTCATTTCCTTCAAACTTGGGAATGTATGAAGGGAGTTTGGTAGGCATTGTGAGCCATGTGGGGTCATGCAATATAGGATCATTGGTGAGCTCAGTCATATCTGGTATGTTTAGAGAAGCCAAGTATGGCATCTGGGGTTGTGGTGGGGGATTAATTCCCGTCATGGTGAGAATTTTTTGTGTGCTTGACCCCTGAAGAGGGTTCGTTCCAACCATGGTGTGGATGGTTTGTGTACCCAATCTGTGAGGGGGGCTAGGTGTGGTTGTACTTCCTCTTGGGGAAGAAGTGTGCCCCCTGCTTCCTTGTAAAGGAAAGTGGGTGGATGGTTGACCTTGGGAAGTGGACCCAAGTAAAGTGGAATTGAACAAAGAGGATCCCAAAATAGTCACACTCACAGGAGTGTGAGAAGGTGGAGCTGTTGAGTTGGAAAGACTAGGAACTCCCCCTAGAATGGGAGGGAGATTTAGAAAGCATCTGGAATGATAAGGATTATGTGGGTCCCCTATGATGTTTGACTAGAAAAGTGGATGTGTGAAAATGGTGATGAGAGAAATAAATGAACAAGAGGATTTGTCTATGATTTTTGGACCTTCACAATATATCTCATAATCGTATGTAGTCAGAAGAGAATCATACATAAATCAATTGATAAAGAAGCATACATGTGGGCAGGTGGGTTTTGTCTGCATGGGAGAACAAAAAAAAACAAATGCTCGTGTCCTAAAAGATGTAACGTCCTTCCTCTCAAGTAGCACTGGACCTTTTAATAGCACTGAACAGTGGGGTCTGAAGTCGCCGGAAGAGAAACTAGTGAAGAATGAAGTAATCAGTTATAATGAGGGGTAGAGGGTGGGTGCATATACCGAAAGAGTTGGTGATATTTCCCAATAGCCACACAAAATCCAATCAAGGTGCAATTGCAACCCACAATTTCCACCTGGGTAGATGTCCTAAAATTTGGTCACTAGGTACCTCGGTCAAAGTGCGACATTTAGATTTTCGGCCTAAGAAATGGGTCACGGGCTGGATCTTATCTAAGAGGTTTGTGCCTCAAGGGGGGATGCACAGAACAACCGGACCTCGGCCTTCAACCCTTCATGGGTATCTCCCTGCCTTATGGTGTAGAAAAACTTAACTTGGAGGATTTAAAGTTCCCTATTTGACAACTTCTATTGTTTGAAGATGTGAGAACCAGATAACGAGGAGTTATTTGGATCCCTGTCCCCAAGATCCTACCTAGGCTAAAAAATTTATTTTGGCACCTCTTGTGGAGGAAAACTTAGTGAGCTTTTAGAAAAAATTTAGTTGTGTTTGTTTGAGAGATTGGGGGTGTGAACCAATCTCATTGAACTTAAGTGGAAGTGGATAGTTTCGTCAAGAAAAGGGTGGGGTGTTTCAGAATCCCTTTGGAGAAAACTTACTTCAACCTCCACATTTCGAGATGAAAAATATGTGAGTGAGTAGTGACTTTGTGTGTGAACAAGTGAAAGCGTTCCAAATTTTTAATAATTTAGGTGTCAAATTGCTACATGTGGACTTTGTGTGGTCCTTACAAGTATTGATTACCTAATTTACTAAATGCCATTGGTAAAACCTTGTGGAATTTTAAAGTTCCTAGAGAACTAGCATGTGGGCATATGGGTCCTTACCAATCCTTTAACTCCCTAGTGTGATTTAATATAAGAAATCTTCAAAACTATCCTAGATTGTGGACATGTGGGCATGTATGGGCCCGTTACAAAACCTTTAAACTTCCCTAGTGATTTCATATAAGAAGGTAAATTCAAAATTATCCTACCTTTGTATCATGTGGGCATGTATGGGCCCTTACAAATTTAAGATGTGTTTGAAAAAATAAACTAAGAGGAGTCTCGAGGGGGCTTTTTTCCTCTCCTAAATATTTTATCTTTAAGGGAGATGAAATTTGTCCTCAATCGTTTTTTTGATTCTCAAGATTGCTTTATGGCGCGAGAGAAGAGCATACTCAAAGATTGATGTTAAATTTTTGGTCCCAATGCAAGTAGTTATATTTGTGATTTAGAATGAATCCAACTTATCTTTAATCAAAGCAAGCCATCCATGTGGCAAAAATGAAAGCAAAAAGAGGATAAATATGGATTTTAACCCCCCTAAGTGAGCCCTTCATGTGGAGAGGGAATCTAAGTGTGGTGCATATTACAATCTGCATAGAATCAAACTTTAAGATGGTTATGGTCCTCCAAGAGATCACAAAAACCCTTACAATGTATAATTTTCTGGACAGATGTGCGGGTCTCAGAGTAGATAGAGGCGCATTGAGCGCTAATGCACAAATTAAAAATGAGCTTTTGGCACTGTGCACAGAATGCACTGAGAAACACAGTTGGTGTGGTGCACATGCTCAGAAGACACGACTGTGGTTTAAAAAACCCATGAACTTTCTGTTACACGGTCGTGAAAGAAATTTCAGACGAAATTCTCTCAACTCAACTCTGAATTTATCTTTTTTGTAGACAGGCATGGGCCGATTATGGTTCTTGCAAGTTAAATAAACCAAAATGAAGTGCTCAAACAACCCAAATGGGGAAGAAATTGATACCAAACCCTAGTGGAGTCGCCAATCTGTTGCATCCCTTTCCTCACCTAAATGAGCAAAATAAGGATGCTTACAAGTCCAGTTGGGTTAGCTGGAAAAGACAACAGTGAATGTAAGAGTTAGAAACATCAAGCATAATGAATAAGCAAAGAACTAAGATACTAACTATAAAAGAAACTAAACTAGAGTGCATAAGAGAAATAGAACAAAAATTAAACAACATTTATGCCACCAATGGATAAGTTGTATTAGTGGGAAAACACCAAAGAGAAAGAGAGACTATGGGTCCCCTCTTCCTCCAAGGGAGGGTTCTTGAACCCCCAATTATTGAGCTCTTCTTACAAGTAACAAAATAAAAGGAAATGGTGAAGAAAATCCAAATCACATTCACTCAAGAGGTGATATTAATGAAAAAATGAAATGGTTCTTGTATGTTCTTGATGAGGAAAGAGGATCCTCCAAGAGACTATAGGTAGCATAACAATACAAATGAATTCCTTGAAAATATAGTGCACCCATGGCCTCTTTTTATAGAAAATCTTTGAGGCATTATTCAACTAGTCTTTGGTGTAAACAAGGGGCTCTTTAGGGCACCCTTAGGTCTTTGACCAGACGCCCACTCAAATTCAACTCAGATTTGGGTGTCAAATTGACTTGGGAGATGAACCAGAAGTGGGTGGAAGGCTGACCAAAATCATAAATGCGTCATTCTGAGGTGTGCACAACTTTTTTCATCCACAGTCATGCATCAGGCGCATATTCTCTTTTCCAGCGTTAATCGACTGTCTCACGTGCACGCACTACCTTTGTATCTTTAGCGCATTTTGATTTTTTAACTAGTTGTATAGTTTTGTGCCCTTTGGAAATGCATTTTCTGGGCCATAGATGAACTAATGGGTGTTTTGAATATGTTGTATTCCTGTAACCATTTGCGGATGAAATTCCAATGATAACACAAGGGAAACCCCCCATTCAACAACCAATGAGGAGATATCATCTGTTGGGGTTAAGGTTACCTACCAATGATGAAAGTAGGCCCAAGGTGCAAGGTATTACAACAAATTCATGTGATTCTGAGATACACTGAGTGTATGGATGACATGCAAAGTCAAGATTTATGAAGAATGACTGGCACAGGATTTAAAATTCCTTTGAACAAGAGTATGAGAAATATGGAGAACTCAGACAACATAGACTCAATAATAATGATTGACAAAATCTTGCGATGCAGGAGGAATCAACAAAATCTCCATAGGGACTAGTTTTAATCCATACATAGTGGCACATTATCCCTTAATTGGGGCATATTACATTAGTATTGTTATTTTATTTATTTCGTCTTGGGTCCATTAGTTGTAATTATACCTCCTAGTCTCCTACATATACCAAGGAGGCATTTTCATTTGGAATCATCCTATATTGGTAAATTTATGTGGTGTATAAGGAGGTTCCCCCCCTCAAAGAGACTTACTACCTGAAATTATCTTGTTTTCAAGGCACTCGGTACTTATTCTGAGGTTTTTTTTATGCTATTTTGATATTTGGTTCTTAACATTTGGTAATCAAAGCTCAAGGTATTGGGGTTTCGCTGCTTCATCTGAGACACCTTGGAATTTTCACTATAATTTTTTTATATGATGTTTTGAAAGGAACGCCTTGGAGTATATTTAGTAGATGAATCAAGGTACTTTGGGTTAAAATTTAAGCTTCTGAGGCCTTATAATTTTGGAAATATAACATGTGTAAGATAGGGTTATGTAATCATACTGAATTTAGTCATTGTGGAGTTTTCACTATAATTTTTTTTATATGATGTTTCATACCTTGAAACTTGGAGGATATTTAGATACATTAATTAGGTATCTTTTATAAAAATTTCAATTTCTAGGTCATGCTACTTTTGTAGATGCACCCTGTGTAAGATAGGGTAGCTGACTAGTCATATTAACTAGACTCAAGCAAGTGTTCAGGGTAAAACAATGATATCTTCTTCAATGAGCATCCAAATTAAGTGAGACTAATTGCATTGGGAATTGTACAGTCTATAGTATTTCTGGTGCAAGTTTCAGAATCAAATATTAGATATTGTGCTCTTGGACCGCTCTACAAGTACGCTCTCCTGGAAGGGACAAAAATCAACAAGTTGTGGGGAAGTTACCATAACTTTCACTTGGCACATACATTTTTGACTAGACCTATGGAATTCCAGAGAATACATATTAGAGAACTACAAAATGAAATTTCCAGATCCATAAGGGTCAAAATTTTGGATATACAACATAAGAAAGATCGTCTAGAAGAACCACCTAGAAATAAAGGTTTAAAAGTGATACTTGTTCAACATGCCATCAAAAAAGGGAACTTCTACACCAAATAAACCTTTATACAGTCCTACTTGGATTCTTGATGAAGTTGAATAAATGCACAGGGACATAAATGATTTATAAAAGAAGACAATAAAAAAATATGAACTACAAGGGATGACAGATTCAACTGAAGCTAAGTTGGAGGCAATAATGGATACTAATATGGATGGTTTAAAAAGGGAGATCATGGAAGGATTGAAAAATTTCCTAATAGAGAGGCCACCTGGAAGTGAAAATGTATCCCATGAAATTCATTATGAGGACAAAAGGAAGATGAATCAAGACTAGAGAAACTATAACTTTGGGTTGAAGAGAAACCACTTTTCTAAGATCAATATGAGGAAGTTTGATGGAAAGGATCCAATGACATGGATACTTTATATGGATCAATTATTTGATCTACATGATGTGAAACACACACAAAATGTACTAATTGCTTCTTTATATTTATAACCCAATCAATTTGTGTGGCATCGATGGATTTTTTCTCAAAAATCACTTGTCCCTTGGACAATTTTCATGGAAGAAATGATAGCACACTATGAGGATACAAGAAGAAATACTTTCTTTATCCAATTGATAAATATCAAGCAAAAGGGTTCAGTTGTGGAGCACATTGAGAACTTCTAAACATTGAATATAAAGGTAACAAATATTCCATATGATGACTTGATTGATGTATTCACAAGAACTTTAAAGGATAACATTCAACATTAGGTTCACCTTTGGGAACCCAAATCATTGGAGGATGTGTTCAGGGTGGCGAGAAATGTTGAAAGTAAAAATATGGCTATGGCTACTAGAAGGACCACTCCTAACATCTATCTAGAGAGTAATATTCCTTCTTCTAAAACACCTCAACCTACAAGGTTGACACCTCAACAATTGGAGGACATAAAAGAAAAAGTTGTATTCTTTAATTGTGACAACAAGTACAGTAAGGGACATAAGTTTGGTGAGAATAAATTATTCTACATAGATTGTGAAGAGGAAGAAGAAGAAGAACAATAACAAGAACCATCTCAAGATGAAAACGTAGAAGATATTTTTCCTAAGAGTTGACTCCCACAATATCATGTAATGCATTGGCTAGAATTAACACTCCTCAGACTCTCAATATTGAAGGATATATCAAAAATAAAAATATAATAGTCCTAATTGATTATGGTAGTACTCATAACTTCATTCACTATAAATTAGTCAAAGCTCTCAATTTCTTTATATATCCATCGCCAGAGTTTCAAGTAATGATTGCAAATGGAGGAACTATCAATTTCTTAGGAAAATGCCATAAGATAAATCTTACTATGGGGGAATATGTAATGAATAGTCAAATGATTGTTATACCCATGGGTGGTTTTGATGTCCTACTAGGAGTCCAATGGTTACAATCATTGGGAACAATGGATTTTAATTTTCAAGAACTTTCCATGAAATTCTATTTGGAAGGAAAAGAAATTGATTTAAGGGGCATCACAGGGAAATACAGTAAGGTGATAAGCTCTAATGACATGAAAAAATTATTGAAAAAGGGGCATAAGGGTGTAATTGTACAACTATGCTCACTAGATTTTCAAACATCTAAGCCATGTATTCCCCTATATCTCCAAGGGATCATTGATAATCATTCCAAAGTGTTTGAAGATATTCCCAGAGGTCTTCCACCCACTCGAAATCATGATGATTCTATTCACCTAATTCATGGGAATGTTCCTCCTAACATCATGCCTTACAGATACCCTTATTTCCAGAAGATTTAAATTGAGTGTATGGTTGAATAAATGTTAGAGGCTAGCATTATTATACCTAGACAAATTTCTTACTCTGCACTGATGGTAATGGTACTCAAGAAAGAGGGTTGATGATGTATGTGTCCAGATTATAGAGAGCTCAACAATATCATTATTAAAGATAATTTTCCCATTCCCATCATTGATGAATTGTTAGATGAACTACATGGAGAAATATACTTCACAAAGTTGGATCTTCATTCAGGGTATCATTAGATTAGAATGAAGGAAGTAGATATCCAAAAAACAACATTTTGAACTCATGAAGGCCATTATATGAATTTTTTGTCATGCCTTTTGGCCTTACGAATAAACCTTCTACATTCCAAGGGTTGATGAATTCCATTTTCAATCCCTTCCTTCGAAAATTTGTATTAGTATTTTTTAATGATATAATAATCTATAGTAATTCTTGGGAGGATCATGTTTGACATGTTGACAAGGTGCTACAACTACTAAAGGAGTAACAACTATAATCCAAACCATCCAAATGTTTATTTGGGGTGAAGGAGGTAGAGTATTTGGGTCATATTATATCTCATGAAGGTTTCATGGTAGACCCTAACAAGATTATGGACATGATGGATTGGTCAATTCCAAAAACATTGAATAGTATTAGAGGATTTTTGGGTTTGACAAGTTACTACCACAAGTTTGTTTGGAACTATGGAAGAATAGAAGCACCTTTAATGACATTAACTAATAAGGATGAATTTTCATGGATTTCAGAGGCAACTCAATATTTTGAACAACTTAAAGAGGCGATGTGAAAAGATCCTATCTTGACCACACCAGACTTCACAAAAACCTTTATTGTGCAATGTGATGCCTTGGGAAATGGAATTGGTGTTTTTCTAATACAAGAAGGAATGCCCCTTTCTTTTGAAAGTCGACTACTTAAGGGAAAGGACTTAAACAAACCCATTTATTAGAGGGAAATGATGGAAATACTATATGCATTGAAGCAATGCTTCCCTTACCTAATAGGTAGGCACTTCAAGGTCAAAACAGATCATGATAGTCTTAAATACTTCTTGGAACAAATACTATCTTCAGAAGAACAACAAAAATGGGTGACCAAGATGTTGGGTTATGATTTTGAAATTATCTATAAAAAGGGAATAAAAATGTTGTGGTAGATGTACTCTCAAGAAAGGATGAATATGTTGATGCCTTTCTCTGTGCTATCTTTATCATCCAACCTAATTGGATAATATAAGTGAGGGATGAATGGAAGAATGAATAAAATATGTGAACTCTCATTCAAAGGTTGCATCAAGCTTCCAGTGCATCAGATACATTTACATGGAAAAATGATTCACTATGGTACAAAGATTGCTTATATTTATGTAAGAAATACCAACTCAAACAAAAGGTACTCTTGGAATTGCACACCTCTCCGGTAGGAGGGCACCTAGGATTTTTGAAAACATACCATAGGGTCAAGAATGAATTTTTTTAGGATGGCCTTAAACCTGATGTTCAAATGTTTGTGGTAGAATGCTTGGTTTTTCAACAAAATAAGGTGGAAACAATTAACACCCCAGGTATTTTACAACCATTATCCATTCCAAGTCAACGCTGGGAGGCGTTTTCCATGGATTTCATCATAGGGTTACTAAAGTCTGAAGGAAAGAGTGTCATCATGGTGATTGTTTATAGACTGAACAAGTACACACACTTTTGTGCACTCTCTCATCCTTTCAAAACCAATACAGTTGCCACAACATTCATGGAGACATTTCAAAAGATACATGGAAGCCTAAATACTATTGTAAGTGATAGAGATCCCATCTTCACTAGAAATGTTTGGAAATAATTATTTTCTTCTTTGGGTACACAATTTGCTCATAGCTCATATTAACATCCTTAATCTAATGGAAAAACTGAGATAGTGAACAAATGCCTAGAAGGCTACCTTCGTTGCTTTGTCTCTGATAAACAAAAACAATGGTTCAAGTGGTTACCCTTGGAAGAATGGTGGTATAACACATGCTTTCATACTGTAACAAAAATGAAAACATTTATGGCACTCTATGGATATCAGCCACCTTCCATCTCTTCGTCTCTAAAAAATCACATTGAGCATCAAAAAAAAGTTCTCCAACTCTTAAAGGACAACCTGACCATGGCGTAGAATCAATTGAAACAAAAAGTAGATCATCATCGCAGTGAAATAAGTTTTTAGGTAGGGAATTGGGTATTTTTAAGACTACAACCATACAAACAAATGTCCTTCAAGAACGCTAAGAAGGATAATAAATTATCACCAAAGTACTATGGCCCTTATAAGGTGTTGCAAAAGATTGGTACTATAGCATACAAATTGGAGTTGCCTGCATATTCATGAGTACACCCTATTATCACAAGAATTTCATTCGCAAATGGTTACAGGAATCTAGCATATTCAAAACACCCATTAGTTCATCCATGGCCCATAAAATGCATTTCCAAAGCACAAAAAACTATACAACGGATTAAAAAATCATCATGTGGTAAAGATACAAAGGTAGCATGCGCATGTGTGACAGTCGAATAATGTCGGAAAAACGCATATGTGCCCGATGCATGACTGTGGACGCAAAAAGTTGTGCACACCTCAGAAGATGCATTTATGATTTTGGTCAGCCTTTCACCCACTTCTAGTTCATCTCCCAAGTCGATTTGACACCCAAATCCAAGCTAAATCGGAGTGGGGGGATGGTCAAAGACCTAAGGGCGCCCTAAAGAGCCCCTTGTTCACACTAAAGACTAGTTGAATAATGCCTCAAATATTTGCTATAAAAAGAGGCCATGGGTGCACTATATTTTCAAGGAAGTCATTTGTATTTTTATGTTGCCTATATTCTCTTGGAGAATCCTCTTTTCTCATCAAGAGCATACAAGCATCATTTCACTTAGCCATTCATATCACCTCTTGAGTGAATGTGCTTTGTATTTTATTCACCATTTCCTTTTAGTTTCCTACTTGTAAGAAGAGCTCAATCATCGGGGGTTCAAGAGCCCTCCCTTGGAGGAAGAGGGGACCCATAGTCTCCCTTTCCCTTTGGTGTTTTCCCACTAATACAACTTATCTATTGGTGGCATACATGTTGTTTATTTTCTTTTTATATTTCCCTTATGCACTCTAGTTTAGTTTATTTTATTGTTATTATATTAGTTCTTTGCTTATTTATTATGCTTGATGTTTCAAACTCTTGCATTCAATGCTGTCTTGTCCTTCTAACCCAACTGGACTTGTAAGCATCCTTATTTTTCTCATTTAGGTGACGAAAGGGACGCAACAGATTGGCTACTCTGCTGGGGATAGGTATCAATTTCCCCCCCATTTGGGTTGTTTGTGCACTTCATTTTGGTTTGTTTAACTTTTAGGAACCATAACCGGCCCATGCCTGCCTGCAAAAAGATAAATTCAGAGCTGAGTTGAGAGAATTTCATCCGAAATTTCTTTCACGGCCGTGTAATAGAAAGTGCGCGGGTTTTTTAACACACAGTCGTGTCTTCCAAGCACGTGCGCTAAAATCACTGTGTTTCTTAGTGCATTATGTGAAATGCACCAAAAATTCATTTTTAATTTACGCATTGAAGCCCAATGTGCCTCTGTCTACTATGCGACCCGCACATCTATCCAGAAAATTATACATTGTAAGGGTTTTGTGATATGTTGGAGGCCCATAGCCTTCTTAAGGTTGATTCTATGCATATTTTAATATGCACCACACTTATATTCCCTCTCCACATGAAGGGTTAGTCAAAACATAAGCACTTAGGAGGTTAAAATCCATATTTTTTCCCTCTTTTTGC
The DNA here is from genome assembly GCA_032191745.1 of Picea mariana. NCBI lineage: Eukaryota > Viridiplantae > Streptophyta > Pinopsida > Pinales > Pinaceae > Picea > Picea mariana. Next base: position 2,732 of record JASDQU010507885.1, on the reverse strand, counting down.
TCTCATTTTCCCACATGGATGGCTTCCTTTGATTGTAAAAAAAAAACAAAAATTAAGTTGGAATCATTCAAATATCACATGTATAACTACTTGCATTGGGACCAAAAATTAGACATCAATCTTTGAGTATGCTCTTCTTTCGCACCATAAAGCAATCTTGAGAATCAGAAAAAACGATTGAGGGAAAATTTCATCTCCCTTAAAGACAAAATATTTAGGAGAGGACAACAGCCCCCTCGGGACTCCTCTTAGTTTTCTTTTTCAAAAACATCTTAAGTTTGTAAGGGCCCATACATGCCCACATGCTACAAAGATAAGATAGTTTTTGAAATTTACTTTCTTAGATTAAAAAACTAGGGAAGTTTAAAGGTTTTGTAAGCGGCCCATACATGCCCACATGCCCACAATCTAGGATAATTTTTGAAGCTTTCTTAGATTAAATCACACTAGGGAGTTAAAGGATTAGTAAGGACCCATATGTCCACATGCTAGTTCTCTAGGGACTTTAAAATTCTGCAAGGTTGTACCAATGGAATTTAGTTAATTAGGTAATCAAGACTTGTAAGGAGCACACAAAGTCTACACGCAGCAAGGCGATACCTAACTTATTAAAAATTTGGTACACTTTCACTGGTTTACACACAAAGTCACTATTCACTCACATAGTTTTCATCTCGAAATGTGGAGGTTGAAGTAAGTTTCCTCCAAAGGGATCCTGAAACACCCCACCCTTTTCTTGACAAAACTATCCACTCCCACTTAACTTCAATGAGATTGGTTCACACCCGCAATCTCTCAAACAACCACATATAAATTATTTCTCAAAACTCACTAAGTTTTCCTCCACAATAGGTGCCAAAATAATTTTTTTAGTCTAGGTAGGATCTCTGGGATAGGCATCCAAATAACTCCCCATTACCTGGTTCTCACATCTTCAAAACAATAGAAGTTGTCAAATAGGGAACTTTAAATGCTCCAAGTCAAGTGTTCCTACACCATAAGGCAGGGAGATACCCGTGAAGGGTTGAAGGCTGAGGTCCAGTTGTTCTGTGTGTCCCCCCTTGAGGCACCCACCTCTTGGACGAGATCCATCCAGTGACCCATTTATTAGGCCAAAAATTTTAATGTTGCACTTTGACCAAGGTACTTAGTGACCAAAGTTTAGGACATCTACCCAGGTGGAAATTGTGGGTTGTAATTGCACCTTGATGATATTTTGTGTGGCTATTGGGAAATATTTCCAGCTCTTTCAAGATATTCACCCTCTACCCCTAATTATAACGGATTACTTCATCCTTCACTATTTCCTCTTCCAGTGGCTTCAAACACCACTATTGAGTGCTATTGGAAGGTCTAGTGCTATTTGAGAGGAAGGATGTTACATCTTTTAGGAAATGAGCATTTTTGTTTCCTTTGTTCTCCACGTGGACAAAACCTACCTACCCACATGTATGCTTCTTTATCAAAATTGATTTATATATGATACTCTTGTGATTACATACGATTGTGAGATATATTGTGAAGGTCCAAGTTATACAAAGTCTCTTGTTCATTAATTTCTCTCATCACCATTTGCACACATCCACTTTGCTAGTCGAACATCATAGGGTACCCACATAATCCCCGTCATTCCATATGCTTGATAAATCTCCCTGCCATTCTAGGGGGAGTTCCTAGTCTTGCCAACTCATCAAATCCACCTTCTCACACTCCTGTGAGTGCTACTATCTTAGGATCTGCTTTTCTCGGTTCCACTTTACTTGGGTCCACTTCCCAAGATCAACCATCCACCCACTTTCTTGTACAAGGAAGCGGGGGGGCACTTCTTCCCCAAGAGGAATTACAACCTCACCTAGCCCCCGGGTCAGGGACACACATCACTCACACCATGGATGGAACAAACCCTCTTTCAGGGTTAGGTACACAAAACATTNCCACAACCCTAGATGCCATACTTGGCTTCTCTCAACATACCGGATCTGACTAAGCTCACCAATGATCCTATATTACATGACCCCACATGGCCCATGATGCCTACCAAACTCCCTTCAGACATTCCCTGTAATATCCCTCGGCCGAACCCAAATGTAAATATAATCCAAGTATATTTAAGCTACTGAGTTGTTTAGACATCATGTTTGTAATACACCTTTCATGGCATGGTGCGCGCATATACTGCGCAGTAAAGGGATGTAATGTGCACATTTTTGAATACCGCGTGTAGTAACTAAGGTGCATGCAAACTTAAAGATAGAGGATACAATGCTCAGTAACTAAGTGGGCACAATATTAAGGTCAATGAACCTTTGTGTATATAATATGCATTATAGGTTGGTGAGCCAGTATTATAAGCCATAATGCTTATGTCTTGGAATTAGGCTCGCATGCCTAGATGTTAAAGTCTAGAGCGCCTACTTTGTACATGACTCATGATTAATATAAAATACATCATTGTGCGCAAACTGACCATGATAAAAGAGATGGGGAACTAAAGTCTAAAATTCACCAGTTAGGGAAAGGGAGGGCCAAAAGTCAGGGGAATATTATATTAATATTTCCTAAAACATAAAGTATGGATAATTAGTTTATCCTAAGTTCTAAAGTTGGGGAGAAGTGGACAAAAGTAACTTTCGATATGACAAGTGTCAACTTGGGGACATGCATTCATATTGTGGGGAAAATTAGCTCAAGGGGGGATTTTTCTCATAGATTCCTTATGAATGGGGGAAGGG
>JASDQU010507884.1:14883-28522 GCA_032191745.1 Picea mariana | reverse complement strand
AAGGATTGCAAACGTGAGAATGAAAACCGTACTACCTTTTCAAATTCAAATATGATATGATACTTATAGATGACTAAAATGCCTAGCTGATATGAATTCCTTTGGCTACAACATAGCTATCCATCTGACCATAATGATTTGACATGGCAGCATTGGAGGACTTGGAAAGGACCAAACAAAAGCATGTGTTTCAAATATCGACATGGGAGATACCTTAAATGGAGTTTGAATCAAGACATGGCAGGTGTCTTAAATATTATCTAATTTGAATTATTAGCTATCTCTTTGTTTGTGGATAGGTTATCCTTTAGTGTAATGATTTTTGAAGTTATATGTTAATATAGTGAAAATGTACATATTCCACAATGTAGATATTCTACCAATCTAATCGCATTAACCATATATGCTCATAAATTAATCAGTTATTATATGATTTTGTACTACAGTGAGGAATGGGATCGATGAAAGGGGTTTTCTTCTCCAACATTCAAGTCTCCATAGTGAAAATTCTAATTGTGATCTGGGATCAATGAAGGGGGTTTCCTTCTCCAACATTCAAGTCTCCATCGTGAAAATTCCAATTGTGATCGATCAATTTTACTGCACAAAAGTGTTTTCAACAATCATACCTCAATTGTTGCAATACATCAAGCTTCAGAAGGCTTGCTTGTTGGGTGGTCCCCAAAAAGACAACTAGTTGATAGGAAAACACATTGAATGGTAAGCCTTGATATAACCATCATAAGAAGAGTACAAACATGCATAGTTGAACCATCAAAAGTTGAAGAGTCTAGAGAAGTTAGGGTTTCGATTGAGAGAGTGCATGTGCTTAGAAGTCTCGTGTTAGAGTAGATATTGGGTTTGCAGAAAGAGCAGAATGGCAATGACATCAAATATGAGAGAAAAAATGGCATCTACATCAAAGATGAAATCCAAAACTAGTCATTCTAGTAGTGTTCTATTCATTGGTCCAATGGTCGTTACAAGGTGCAACACATACACAATAAATCTTATATATATTAAAACTTGTTCGGCAGGTACCAAGTTGCAATGCAACCCTTGTTAAATATTGGCACTAATACCGAATGTGCATGTCACTTATATTGAATGTGCAAGGTTTTAAACATTGAACATGTTAGTTCAATGTTCCAGAAAATTCTAACACTTGTCAGATGATTTCTTAAAGGGGTTGCCTAGAGCTGCATAAGGCTCACCTATGCAAAACTCTTTTGGAACTCGGTTCCTATGAAAATCATGGCTCCCCTCAAAATTCATGGTTATCTTTTGATAGACTCATAGCTTGAGAAAAATTGATATCCAATAATGTTGTTAGATTAAACTTTATCCGGATGAGTAAAATCTCATGTATACAAATAGAGAACAAAATATTAAAAAAGTTAGGGATAAAAAGATAAAAAGGGTGAGAGGAATAAAAAAAATGCTAGCAAAATATTTAGAAGGTAAATGTTTTTTAAGCAAGATTTACATTTTGTTTTGTCTTAAATGGTTTTCAACATTTTTTGTTTTAATTTTTCACTTGAATTCTAAAATCACCTCGTTTTTCTCTATACTTTTTATTATAATTATAATTATTAATTTATTTTTTTTGCTATTTTGTAGGACTGAGCCACACCAACCCTTAACATGGCTCCATGGGACATAATTATAATTATAATTATTATTATTATTATGATAATTACCTTCTTTTTTTTTATTACCTTTTTAATTAGGTTTATTATAATCATAATTTTTTTTTTTTGACAAGAACGGTTATGTTGTATTAAGCGGCATTCTGGCAAGCCAGAATCAGAAAGTTACAAATCTGAAGAAGGTTGGTGACCTCTAACAGTGTTGCCAACCTTCTTTTGAATGTCTTGGGAGACCAATCCCATTTGCTTCTTGAGCTAATTCGAGAAAATGACAAAAAATGCATACATGAGTAAATTCTCACAAACTGTGAGCATAGTAGAAGACAGAAGCAAAGCATTAATCCGAGGGGGATGAAATTTTCCCCTTAAAGAAGGGATCCAGCTTTTCCGAGAACCTAAAGAAATGTTGGAGATCGCCTCCTTTTCTCTGTGCGCTTTGTTGGTCCTTCGCCCTCGGGTAAGGGGTGGCGACGGAACTGAATTGTCTTTAGGTTCAGAAGTTTCCACAGAGCTGCTAGAGGGCACTGAAACGCCCAAACTTGCAAAGGCAGAGGGTTCCGGATCTAAAGCCCGAATTCCTCTCGCTGCTACTGAATCTGGGGGGTTGGAATCCGGGAGGCTTTCGTCTGCCGGAGGGTCTTCCTTAACTGTTGTTGCTTCTGGATCTAGGGCTTCATCTTCCTTCAGCGCATCAAAGCTGTTTTTATTTTCTAGAGTTGCCTCTGCTGAATGAGTGACCTTCGGAGCCTGGGCTAGTGGATCCTTTCGCCTTGGCTGCCTTCGTCGGTTAGATACTGGCTGAAAATCATCTTCTTTGACTGGTCCCGGCTCCTTAGAGGCTTTGGGGCAGCTTTTTGCGAAATGACCGTAATCATGGCACCGGAGGCACTTAAAAGGAATCTGCTCGTAGTCCAGCTCTCGGACATGGCACCATTCCCCCACGGAGAGCTTAATGGCTTCCGATAGTCCTTTCTCGAGGTTAACCTCAACACAAATACGAGCGCAGGTAAACTGATCTTATTTCGGCTCCACCCTGTCCAGGAAATGCCCAAGCTTATTTCCAATGTCCTCCAGAGATCTTCCCCCCCAGAGATACAAGGGAAGATGAGGCAGCCTAACCCAAATAGGGGTTGCGGTGATCTCGGCTCCAGGATTGAAGTCAAGAGTCCAGGGGACTAAGAACAGCCCTCTCGACCCCATGAAATAGGGTCCAGATCTGAAAACTAGATCACGGTCCTCTTTCCTCGAGAAACTGAAGACAAAAAAAACCCCGCCTACTGCGCACAGAGCAACCTTTCCCTGTATCAGCAACTTCCAGCGATCATCCATCCATGCCTCCACCGTTTTGGGGCTAGGCCATAACCCCGTAAACTTTCCGATGAGGGCCTTCTCTGCTAGATGGAGGGAAAGATTGCAAGGCTCCTCTGGAGATAGCTCCAGGGAAGGGATCTCCTCCATCTTCTTAACAAACTTGGACGAGAGAGAAGGCTTGGATTTAGTTCCTGCCGAGCGGACTAACGCTTTGAATGCTTCCAAAGGATCTTTTTCCATCTCGGCTATCGGATCTGGGGCCATCGTAGCAGGGCAACGACCACCAACAAACAAGAAGACGGAGCAAGTCGCAGAGGCAAGCCAAGACCACTGCTCCAAATCTCATGCAAAAACTTGGGAAAACGCAGGCGAAGCGCAGGTGGGACGCTCTGAAAACTGCCGACCCGTGGCCTTGTATGCATAGAAAGCAAGGGGATCCTTGATCCGCTGCTACAGACGAAGATCCGCGCCCCTGCAAACGAAAACCAGAGCGGAGGCGGCTAGGGTTTAGGCCCTAGCCGCATTGACTTTCCGACTCGCTTCATCAAAGAAACACAAGTGAATTATAAATAAATTTATTATAATCATAATTATTATTATTATTATTATTACCTAATTATTATTATTGTAATTACCTCTTTACATAGGTTACATAGGTTGATGGATAAAACTTCATTTTTTTCATTGGTTAGGACTTGAGCTTTAAAATTGATATAATAAACATAAGTTGTGTTGATATCTTATTTGTTAGCATATGGTGTTCACTCAAATAGAGAGAAGAATTGAAAGCAAATAGAGTATTCGGATTCACAAGATTAATGAGAAGACAAGGGTAGTGGACACTAGCATTACAAAGCAAATAAGAAATTGGGCATTAATCTTGTAAATAAATTATAGCTTCAATGTTTTTTAAATGAAATGTAAAATGAAAATTGTTGATAATATTTTTTAAATGCAAGATGAAGGTTGATGAGTAGATTTCCAAAAATGAAGCAAAATAAAAGCTTGTTTGGAAATTTTGAAAAATTAATGAATGAAGATTGTTAATAATATTTCTTAAATGCAAGATGAAAGTTGATAAGTAGATTTCTATTGTTCGGAGAGTTTGAAAAATTAATCTAATAATATAAGATGATATTATTTTGTATTATTCATATTTAATAGTGATTGCCCTTATTTCTATAGATCAAATGAGAAAAAATTATCATATAATGAAGGAGATATTTGGATTTAGTAATAAAGGATTTATATTTTGAAAACATAATAATTGAAGTTTATGTTATTATAAGTGTTTAAACTCATGGTATAAAGTAATCAGTTTGCATTAATTGTCTTGGTATAAAGTAATCAATATGCATTGATTGTCTTGGTTTTAGATAGCATGATTTTTCTTTCAAATGTATACATAATAATCACTATTTTCACAACTTATTGACAATTACTAAGTTCGATTACATTGTTTATTAGAAAAAAGCCAATTACAGAAATAAATTTCAGATCTAACAAAAATACTAAGGTCTGAGAATATTATTATAAGGAAGTAGCCTTTAATCTTTTATCTTTAAAAAGACTGAGGATGGTATTATCTGGAATAAGATTTGCTAGTAACCTCTGTGTTTTCTGGATGGAACTCGGGTCACCTGCCAGACAAAGAAATTACTCACCGCTATGATACAACTAGCGCTTCAAGGTGGTTGCAGGGAACAGGAAATAAATTGACGTGTCTCGGCTGAACTAAATTGACCGAATACGGCACTGATCCTCACTCATATATGTAAATGAGATGAGCATTATGAATAAATTTGTTTATAAGTCTGTCAAGATGGCCGAGTTGGTCTAAGGCGCCAGTTTCAGGTACTGGTCCGAAAGGGCATGGGTTCGAATCCCATTCTTGACATTTATATTAATTTTATAACAAAGACAGCTATTATTCATTTTTATAACAAATCAAATTCAATCAAACTGTTCTGTTTCGTTTCGTCAAGTAATCATAATAATCGTTGTTTAATTCAATTTGTATGTTGGTGGCTTTTATATTTGCTAGAAATTAGATTTGGCATGGTTTATGTTTTCAATGTAAATGTTAAAATTGTATGGAAAATGAGTACGATAAAATAGGAATTTTTTTAAATAAAAGAGGATAGAACCATGCTTAATAAACGAGCACACCCACTTTATAACTAATGAATCATTAAGAAGTGCTATTTATTTTAAAGAACTTTTTTGTTTTTTTATGTATTTTTCCCATTGTTGTAGTAGAACTTGTAATTTCTTTGTTTGTGGAATGGTGGTTTAGTGGTTCAGAGTATTGCTACATTAATAATTTAGGTTCAAATCATTAATTTTGACAAGAAAAATTTTTGCTATTTAAGATTTCTGGATATAAATTATGTAAGGTGGATACTTCACTCATCATCAAGGACAAAAGAAGTTAAGATGTTAGAAAAGAGTGTTAGGGAATAGTTTTAAAGGAATAAGATGAAAAGATTCCTAATAAAAAAAAACATAATGAATTGATGATAAAAAATTATTACGAATGATAAAAAAAAATTAACTAGTGGTTGTTTCATAAAATAATAAATTGATAAGTTAATAAAAGGAGAGTTAAAAAAGAGTTTAAATAAAGAATACAAGGGAAAGAGTTTCATAAAATAATAAATTGATAAGTTAATAAAGGGAGAGTTAAAAAAGAGTTTAAATAAAGAATACACGGGAAAGAGTTTCATAAAATAATAAATTGATAAGTTAATAAAGGGAGAGTTAAAAAAGAGTTTAAATAAAGAATACACGGGAAAGAGGCCCAAAATAAGAGAATAAATAAATAGGAGGAATAAAATAAAAACATTAAAAGTATGATTAAAAATAGATTATATGACAAGGAGGAGACACGAGTAGGGAAATTTAACCTAGTCAGGGTAGGGGAGGAATAAGTGAAGTCAAGGAAATTGAAGACAAATAAGGTTTAATGACCTAGCCAATGAATCCAATAGTCTTCCAAGATTTACTAAGTTTGTAGCCATCATCACAATTAAATTATTAGGTTGTTTTTCAATTTCTATGGCTTCTGGAATGATGTGAGAGGAGTGATAGGGTGCTAAGTCCAAAATTTTGGTTTGGTCAAAGCATATTAGGTGTTTAGATTTAAAGGAATGTCAAGTAATCGTTGATTTAGAGATACAATTGTGGGTGGTGTCAGGTATATGTTCTTTGAGTTGGGTTTTAAAGGATCTACATGTAACATACTCTAACCCTTATTTACCTTCTAAGGAATGGGGTATCAAATTTTTTGTTTCTTTTAACAACCTCATTGAATTTCTAGACTCGCAAGTAGCGGTCTTGTAGACTCATGGTCTTTAATCGTACCTTTCACGAACCCGCCCCAACACTTAGCTTTTTTTTCATTCGCGGGCTCACGAACTCACAGACGTACAATTATGTACCACACCTTCATAAGCCCGTCCGAAAAGTCTCAACACTTAGATTATTTGGTGATCCTGTCGGGTTCACGGGTTGGAGGACTCGCGGACTCACGGACTTATTCATCTCACCCTCCCATCTCCGTGAACCCGCCATGCTCCTAATTCCACTACCTGCACGTTACACACGTGGATCTACCCAACATCGTCACTTGGCTTGACAAGGGGCACTCAGAACACGTCACCCTTCATTTCCCCAGAGACCTTAACAACATGCCATGTGGCACCGTGGACCACTCTCCTCATGGACCCTCTATGTGGACCGACATGAAATACACGTCATCACTGATATATCCTACGGTGAAGAAGGTTTCTCATAGTCTTTCATCAGAGTACCATATCCAATGCTAACCAGCATCCTTAAATTGGTACGAATCTAGTCTATAATCCTCTAAGTTTTTCTCAGAGGCTTTCCTAAGACTCTTAGGACCATCTGGAGGTTGTAAATCCTGCCCCAAATTGTTAATATTTTCTCAATACGATGTAAAGATGAGGAATTTGCACCCAACACACTCTCTGCAATTGTTCAAGGCCTTTCTAGCCCAAGAAATACCGAGTTTTTACTCACTTAACTTGGCTTGTAACAAGATGGTAATTACCCCACTTATCATATGTACAATTATTACTTCTACATAGACAGTTGAAGATATAAACAGAGTCGTTGGTAAACATTTTCAGGGTATTACAGCTACAAACTCCATTATTGAACCAGTCTCATCGCCAATACGCTTAGGATAATGATAATTATGGAACCCATAACATTGTTACTAGTTTACATCATCTATACAATTTTTATAGGGAAAATTGCTTAAACAGTATTACGAATAACAATTAATTATGACCAAAATTCATAGTATTTTGCACACTAATACTCAACACAAGATTTCATACATTCTCAATCAACAATAATTAGACAAGCACATAATGATAACTTGTCTGGAATAATTGAAACTCCAACTCCATGCAAACCTCTGACTTTCCTCCCGAACTTAGACATTGTTCCCCACAAACTGAGAACATGTCACCCCCGAGATGGGCTTGAAATCCACTAGGGAAAGGAAAATCTATCCCTGGAGGTCTCTCAGCAGCAACAATATCTCAATACAGGTGCCAAGTTCAAAAACAATCTTACAGACTCTACTTTCCACACATGTTTGTCCCACCCAAGAAGTGTACCCCCTATGGTTGCCCACTCCCTTCCACGCTTCAGCAACAAGACAAACATGAATAATCGGAGTTCTATCACGACAACTTGGCACCTTTGGGAGTAAAATTACCTGCAAATCTCTCTCCTAGAAAGAATGCACACGGGCCTGACAACCTGCCTCTTCGGCTTAACTATTATCTTTCAACGATCTTCAACAGAGTCCTACGCTCTCCTGGGTACAGGTACATGTATGGTAATGACAACATGAAAGTCTCGATGACAACACCGAGGTGAGGTGGGTGAATAATGATTGAATGGTGGGTGAATGAGATAAAGTCCCAAAAAATTATGTGCATGTTTCCAACTTAACACTTATCAGGTTGGAAATTACATGGGCCACACATGGGTTCCCTCACATGGTGATACGTTTCCTCATAGGGACTTAGGATAAAATGCATTATCCCCTATTTTAGACTTTAACTTTAGGAATATTGGTAAAATATTCCTTTGTGGCTTAAGCCCCCTTAGCTTAGTCCCTTTTCTAGACTCTTAGGCCCCTCCCCCCTTCCCATTCTAGCAGAGTTTAGACCCCTTGCTCTTCTTGTCAGGATGGTCTACATGCAATCGTGTTTTATTTCATTAATTTCAAGTGAAAATACACAATACAAAATAGGCTCATTGGCCAAAAAAAGGTTCCTAGCTCACTAGCCTATACGCATACTTGTAATTACATTTCAACTGGGGTTCTGCTTAGGGATATTACCCCTCCTCCTTATTTATGCATTGTCCTCGGTGCAACATATACATATGTACAAACAAAATTTCAAAAATTTACAAAAAGATGCGGATATTTTACCCGCATGGCATCTTCATGTTCCTAGGTTGCTTCCTCGGGTCCGTACCAGATCCATTGGACCTTTACCAGATTTATGATTCGATTCCAGAGTTGTTTTTCTTTCCGTTCCAAAATGCATATTGGTTGTAACTGGAATTCACCCTCTGGCGCTACATGAATCACATTCCAATCAATGACATGATTAGTATCAGGTACATATTTTTTGAGTAAGGATACATGAAAAACATTATGAATTCGCATGGAGGTTGGCAATGCAAGCATATAAGCTACATGACCAATCCTTTCTAGAACTTCGAATGGCCCACAGTATCTTGTTGATAAATTTGAACACCTTTCTAATCTCAGGGGACTTCGTCTTGCTGTTACTTTCAAAAATACATGGTCACCTACAAAAAATTCTCTAGGATTTATATGCTTATCAGCATAACTTTTCTGCCTATCTAGAGAAACTTTCAAGTTTTGTTTTATCTTCATCACTTGATCCTCCATATCCCAGATCAAATCTGGTCCAATTATTGTTCTATCAGTTGGATTTTCCCAGCTTATTGGTGTATTGTATTTCCTTTTGTAGAGTGCTTCAAATGGACTCATCTTTATAGATGCTTGATATCCATTGTTATAAACAAATTTGACCAAGTGTAGGTAATCCTTCCACTTTGAGGGTTTATCCATGACATAATTCTCAAAATGTCTTCTATTATCTGGTTAACTCTTTTGGTTTGTCCACTGACCCAGGATGGTAGGTTATGCTAAAATTTAAATTTGTGCCCAATCCTTTGAATAACCCTTTCCACAAATTCAATGTGAACTTGGAATCCTTATCAGATACAATAGTCTTTGGTATCCCATGAAGTATGACTACTTCATTCAAGTAGATATCAACAATGTTGGCTACCTTGTGAGTTGCCTTCACATGAATGAAATGGTAAGCTTGTCCACAACTACCATAATTGAATCATATTGTTGGACAGTCTTGGGTAGTTTAGTAATAAATTCCATGGTTACCACTTCCCATTTCCACTCGGGATTGGGAAAAGGATGTAGTAAACTCGTTGGGTGTCTATGCTCAACCTTGACCTTTTGACATTCAAGGCATTTGACAATAAAATCTGCAACCTCTTTTTTCATACCTGGCCAATAATATAGCTTTTTGGTAGTTGTGATTGTCTTTTGGTATCATGGGTGTCCAACATAAGGTACCTTGTGAATTTCTGATAAGAGCATATTTTTCAACTCTTGATTATCTGGCACATATATTATATTCTTGAACATAAGTATTTTGGCTTCCTTTAGCTCAAAATTCTCTATTTTCTACTGTAATTTTCCTTGTTGTATCTTTTCTTTGATTTCCTCATATGTTTGATCTATATTTGCAGCTTTTAAAATTTTGTTTTGTAAAATAGGTTTGCACATGATGATGGTTGTAGCATGTATCTCATGTGCTCTTCTGATGAGTACATCAGCCACCTTGTTCTCTTTACCCTTGATGTGCCTAATATAAGAGTCATATTCACTGAGGAGCTCTAACCATCTACTTTTCCTGGCGTTCAAGCTTGATTGTCCAAATAAAAATTTCAGCCCACTATAGTCTGTTCTAAATTCAAATTTCCTACCCATAAGGTAGTGCCTCCACATTTTTATAGCATGAACAATGGCCACTAGCTCTAAATCATGAGTGGCGTACAATCTCCCATGTTCCTTTAGTTTTCTTGATTCATAGCACACTAGGGGTCTGTTATCACATGAAGTTGCCATGGGTCATATGTATTTTTTGCAGGCCATCCAAGTCCTTTGTTTGCACAGGGAAAAACCATGAGTGAAATGCAGCATTCAAAGTAGTCCATTTCGATCTTGAAATACAAGCAAGCAGACAGGCTCGATTTTCAACGAAGGAGATCCCATGTACAGTTTAGATCAACGACTCTCGAGCAGTCAGAGTTTCAAAGTCGTGCAAGGATTAACGACTAGAAAGTAGCCCCGAAGTGTCAAAGTCCTGAAGCAGGGAGAGACCGCCAAGTCAACCGGGAGAAATTCACTTCGAGAGATATTCATGCCTACATTCAAAAGCTCCCGAAGCCCTAAGTGTCGAAGTAACGAGAGGTTGCCACGTCAACCGGGAGAAAGTCACTTCGAGAGATATTCATGCCCACGTTCAAAATCTCTCGAAGCCCGAAGTCCCTAAGTAACGAGAGACTGCCATGTCGCTTCAGGCCCTACCACTCCACGGGTGTTTTCAACTCAATACATTGCGCTCATCCATCAATGGTTGTGACATCATATAGTGTCAGGCCACCACGTCACTCTGAGCCTGTACCACTTCAGGAGTTTTTCATGCTTCAACAATCCAAAAGCCCGAAGTGTCGAAGTGTCGAAGACACTTTGCACTCATCCGTCAGGACTAGTGGCTCTCATTCGAGGAGACAAGTGGCTTCCATATGGCCCTGACATGTGGCACTCATTCTAGGTCATTTGGTTGCGTCATTCTCCCATTTCCATGTGACACGTGTCACCCTTCTTTCCATGACACATCAGCATAGTGATGTTAGGCCACCACGTCAGATTCGGGATATCGTCCTTCAGGAGGTATTCCTGCTCAGAATTCAAAGCTCCCAAGCGCCAAAATTAGCTCCATCTCTAAACATGGTTAAAAGAATTCTGGAGTTGGCAGGAGGATAAATTTTAGCAGGGGCACTAATAAAAGCAAGGCTTTCCCAGATCGTGGATTGTGACAAGATCGACGACCACACTTCATTGCGGGGATGGAAAATGCTCGAACGTTAAAATTCTAGAGCGGTCCTGCAATCAAAACCATGGCATAGCGAAAGAGGTACGTGGCAGTTGGCGGTGGATTGCAGGAGTCGAAGCGGTGTGGTTCCAAACCTCCCTTGACAACTTCCGCAATCACGTGTTGATATAGTGTCCAATCCAAGAGCAGTGTGTGGCAACATAAACTGGGAGTTAAGCCAATTCATCAAAGGAGCGTCACGAGGAGAAGCAGAATGTAAGCAGGCCATGACCACTCTATCACTAGAGGAAAGAGAACAATCGACTCCCCCCTTAAATGGAAGCATGGATGGTCTGGCTGAGGAGATAGAAAATTGTCAACCCGAAGTACCAGAGAGGGAAGTTTTCCTGCAGGCCCATACTGATCAGAGTTTTCTTTTGACGGAAGGAACAGGACAAACAAGAGAAGACACACAACACTGGAGAAGAGGCGCCCAAGCAGCAAGACATGACTATTGTTTTGATTATAAATACATCTGACAATTGACATAATAAGAAAGGGGGATTCGGTCCAAGACCGAAGGAGGTTTTGAGAAATAGAATGACAATATATTTCAGTTTGTAAGTCAGAGGGGCATGTAGTTGTAAATGGTATTGTTATTGAAGATTCATATGATTTGTTTCATTAGATTTGTCTTCTATGTTCTATGTTCTATTCTTCATCTTGTTTGAACGTATTGCTGATTTTAAGGATTAAAATTTGCCTTTGATTGATAGATTCTTGATGCGGTAGAGGATATGTTGTAATCTTGCCTATTTATCATTGTTTACAGTTCAGACACATCTAAATTCTCTTTGCAGAGAGGATTTCTGCTTAGCGAATATTCATCTTTATGTTATTCTCTTATTCTTCTCTTCATCGTTATGCAAATATTTTGTTTGATAGGGAGCTTAAATGTCTTCAATGAGCAGACTGTTTATGACTCCATGGCCCAATGGTCCATCATTGATTTGCAGTAATATATGTTGTCTTTTCCTTTCTTTAAACTCTTGTTGATCCACCTACTCAAACCATTTTAATCCATTTACATTTTGATGGGTATTGGGCTTATCCTCTAGCAGTCTGAGGGTGACTCTCGGTGCTAACATTAATGGCGTTGTTGTCGAGGAAGGATTTGAGCAGATTGAAAAGCTCACTGGGAAGAACGACATTGCACATCACCAGCTTTAGATGATGACTGAAGTTGGACACCTTCAAGACTGCACATTCACCATGGCGACTCCATTGTTCAGAATATGTTGGTGACTCCATTGGAATGAGACAAATTAAATGGCTATGGAGGCTATCTTGGCCAGGAGGTTTTCCCCACTCAATTTCTCAGCCATAGATGGTTATCCACATCATGTACCTCAAATTGATGAATGGCAAGATCTGCTGCCAAGATTTTATGAAGGTGAGAATGACAGCCATGTTGAACATGTTCTAGAATTTCATGCTTTGATGCAGCAGCTTGACATCCAACATGAATACATATGTATGAAGTTTTCTATGTACTCTCTTCAAGGAGATGTTCGTATTCGGTATCAGTCTCTTGAACCTACTAGCATTTCTTCACTCAAAGAGTTTCATGCTGCATTCAATATTCATTGTCAAAAGTTTTATTCCTCTGAGTTAATTTGTCATAGATGTTGTGAGGAGTATAAATATTGTGTTCGGGATATAATTGATTCTTATGAATATTGTGATAATGAATAATATGCCTTGGATGAGGAATCGACTCTTTCTCTTCCATGTTCATCTACATCAAATGAAAATTTTGTTTGTTTTTTTAATAAGGAAAATGCAGAAATTAAGTTTGTTTTGGAAACTGATAGTCTTTATAACCCTGTCTCTAAAATACCTAGATATGAGCAGCCTATCTTTGACTCATATGGTGATGATAAGATATTGCTTCCTGGATTGAATCTTGAAAGGCAACTTGTTTTTAACAATGAAGAACAATTTTCTCATGTTGGGCAGAAAATATCTCTTGATATGTCATTCAAGACTCCTCCTTTATTCGATCATTATGGAGACAGTGATGAATATGCTGAGGTGTTTTTTGTCATTATCATCCAGCCTTCTGATGAAAATAAAAACTTTTACCAAAATAAGAATGTTAAATAGAAACATCCATTCATTGATATACATGAGGAGATTTCTTGCAATCAGTTAGCAGATGTTTTCAAAGAAGATAAAAGGAAAGTGGTAAACAACATGACATTTCCACATATAGGTTTGTCCTAAAATAACATCACAAACTTCAAGTGGGGAAACATCACACAGTACCTCATCTCTGAAGGGCTTGATGTCATAGGACATGTGACACTATTGGCTGGTAAGAAGGTCTTATCCCTGGCTCAACCAATCGATGGTGTATGGTTGGGGGTGTGGCATTGTCGGCAACTTCAATCTCTTGATCACCTCGGGTAAGAT
>JASDQU010507884.1:2259-13205 GCA_032191745.1 Picea mariana | reverse complement strand
AGAAGTTTAGACCCCTTACTCTTCTTGTCGGGATGGTCTACATGCAGTCGTGTTTTCTTTCATTAATTTCAAGTGAAAATACACAATACAAAATAGGCTCATTGGCCAAAAAAAGGTTCCTAGCTCACTAGCCTATACGCATACTTGTAATTACATTTCAACTGGGGTTCTACTTAGGGATATTACCCCTCCCCCTTATTTATGCATTGTCCTCAGTGCAACATATACATATGTACAAACAAAATTTCAAAAATTTACAAAAAGATGCGGATATTTTACCCGCATGGCATCTTCATGTTCCCAGGTTGCTTCCTCAGGTCCGTACCAGGTCCATTGGACCTTTACCAGATTTATGATTCGATTCCATAGTTGTTTTGCTTTCCGATCCAAAATGCATATTGGTTGTAACTGGAATTCACCCTCTGGCGCTACCTGAATCACATTCCAATCAATGACATGATTAGTATCAGGTACATATTTTTTGAGTAAGGATACATGAAAAACATTATGAATTCGCGTGGAGGTTGGTAATGCAAGCATATAAGCTACATGACCAATCCTTTCCAGAACTTCGAATGGCCCACAGTATCTTGTTGATAAATTTGAACACCTTCCTAATCTCAGGGGACTTCATCTTGTTGTTACTTTCAAAAATACATGGTCACCTACAAAAAATTCTCTAGGATTTATATGCTTATCAACATAAATTTTCTACCTATCCAGAGAAACTTTCAAGTTCTATTTTATCTTCATCACTTGATCCTCCATATCCCAGATCAAATCTGGTCCAATTATTGTTCTATCAGTTGGATTTTCCTAGCTTATTGTTGTATTGTATTTCCTTCCGTAAATTGCTTCAAATGGACTCATCTTTATAGATGCTTGATATCCATTGTTATAAACGAATTTGACCAAGTGTAGGTAATCCTCCCACTTTGAGGGTTTATCCATGACATAATTCTCAAAATGTCTTCTATTATCTGGTTAACTCTTTTGGTTTGTCCACTGACCCAGGATGGTAGGTTGTGCTAAAATTTAAATTTGTGCCCAATCCTTTGAATAACCCTTTCCAAAAATTCGATGTGAACTTGGAATCCCTATTAGATACAATAGTCTTTGGTATCCCATGAAGTATGACTACTTCATTCAAGTAGATATCAACAATGTTGGCTACCTTGTGAGTTGCCTTCACATGAATGAAATGGTAAGCTTGTCCACAACTACCATAATTGAATCATATTGTTTGACAGTCTTGGGTAGTTTAGTAATAAATTCCATGGTTACCACTTCCCATTTCCACTCGGGAATGGGAAAAGGAAGTAGTAAAATCTTTGGTTGTCTATGCTCAACCTTGACCTTTTGACATTCAAGGCATTTGACAATAAAATCTGCAACCTCTTTTTTCATACTTGGCCAATAATATAGCTTTTTGGTAGTTGTGATTGTCTTTTGGTATCCTGGGTGTCCAACATAAGGTACCTTGTGAATTTCTGTTAAGAGCAGATTTTTCAACTCTTGATTATCTGGGACATATATTATATTCTTGAACATAAGTATTTTGGCTTCCTTTAGCTCAAAATTCTCGATTTTCTGCTGCAATTTTCCTTGTCGTATCTTTTCTTTCATTTCCTCATATGTTTGATATATATTTGCATCTTCTAAAATTTTGTTTTGTAAAACAGGTTTTCACATGATAATGGTTGTAGCATGTATCTCATGTGCTCTTCAGATGAGTGCATCAGCCACCTTGTTCTCTTTACCCTTGATGTGCCTAATATAAGAGTCATATTCACTGAGGAGCTCTAACCATCTACTTTTCCTAACGTTCAAGCTTGGTTGTCCAAATAAAAATTTCAGCCTACTATAGTCTGTTCTAAATTCAAATTTCCTACCCATAAGGTAGTGCCTCCACATTTTTATAGCATGAACAATGGCCACTAGCTCTAAATCATGAATGGCATACAATCTCTCATGTTCCTTTAGTTTTCTTGATTCATAGCACACTAGGGGTCTATTATCACATGAAGTTGACATGGGTCATATGTAGTTTTTGCAGGCCGTCCAAGTCCTTTGTTTGCACAAGAAAAAACCATGAGCGAAATGCAGCATTCAAAGTAGTCCATTTCGATCTTGAAATACAAGCAAGCAGACAGGCTCGATTTTCAACAAAGGAGATCCCATGTACAGTTCAGATCAACGGCTCTCGGGCAGTCAGAGTTTCAAAGTCGCGCAAGGATTAACGACTAGAAAGAAGCCCCGAAGTGTCGAAGTCCCGAAGTAGCGAGAGACCGCCACGTCAACCGGGAGAAAGTCACTTCGGGAGATATTCATGCCTGCGTTCAAAAGCTCCCGAAGCCCTAAGTGTCGAAGTAACGAGAGGCTACCACATCAACTGGGAGAAAGCCACTTCGGGAGATATTCATGCCCGCGTTCAAAATCTCCCGAAGCCCGAAGTCCCGAAATAACGAGAGACTGCCACGTCGCTTCGGGCCCTACCACTCCACGGGTGTTTTCAACTCAATACATGGCACTCATCCATCAATGGTTGTGACATCATATAGCGTCAGGCCACCACATCACTCCGAGCCCGTACCACTTCGGGAGTTTTTCATGCTTCAACAATCCAAAACTCCAAAAGCCCGAAGTGTCGAAGTGTCGAAGACACTTCGCGCTCATCCGTCAGGACTAGTGGCGCTCATCCGAGGAGACAAGTGGCTTCCATCTAGCCCTGACATGTGGAACTCATTCCAGGTCATTTGGTTGCGTCATTCACCCATTTCCATGTGACACATGTCACCCTTCTTTCCATGACACATCAGCATAGTGACGTCAGGCCACCACGTCAGATTCGGGATATCGTCCTCCGGGAGGTATTCCTGCTCAGAATTCAAAGCTCCTAAGCACCAAAATTAGCTCCATCTCTAAACATGGTTAAAAGAATTCTGGAGTTGGCAGGAGGATATATTTTAGCAAGGGCACTAATAAAAGCAGGGCTTTCCCAGATCGTGGATTGCAACATGATCGACAAGATCGCGAACTGGAAAATGCTTGAACGTTAAAATTCTAGTGCTGTCCCGCAATCAAAACCATGGCATAGAGAAAGAGGTACGTGGCAGTTGGTGTTGGATTGCGGGGGTCGGAGCGGTGTGGTTCCAAACCTCCTTTGACAACTTCCGCAATCACGTGTTGATATAGTGTCCAATCCAAGAACAGCGCGTGGCAACATAAACTGGAAGTTAAGACAATTCATCAAAGGAGCATCACGAGGAGAAGCAGAACGTAAGCAGGGCATGACCACTCTATCACTAGACAAAAGAGAACAATCGACTTCCCCCTTAAATGGAAGCATGGATGGTCTAGCCGAGTAGACAGAAAATTGTCAACCCAAAGTACCACAGAGGGAAGTTTTCCTGCAGGCCCATACTGATCAGAGTTTCCTTCTGACGAAAGGAACAGAACAGACAAGAGAAGACACACAGCACTGGAGAAGAGACGCCCAAGAAGCAAGACATGACTATTGTTTTGATTATAAATACATCTAACGATTGACATAATAAGAAAGGGGGATTCAGTCCAAGACCGAAGGAGGTTTTGAGAAATAGAATGACAGTATATTTCAATTTGTAAGCCGGAGGGGCATGTAGTTGTAAATGGTATTGTTATTGAAGATTCATATGAGTTGTTTCATCAGATTTGTCTTCTATGTTCTATGTTCTATGTTCTATTCTTCATCTTGTTTGAACGTATTGTTGATTTTAAGGATTAAAATTTTCCTTTGATTGATAGATTCTTGATGCGGTAGAGGATATGTTGTAAGCTTGCCTATTTATCATTGTTTACAGTTCAGACACATCTAAATTCTCTTTGCAGAGAGGATCTATGCTTAGCAAATATTCGTCTTTATGTTATTCTCTTATTCTTCTCTTCATCGTTATACAAATATTTTGTTTGATAGGGAGCTTAAATGTCTTCAATGAGCAGACTGTTTATGACTCCATGGCCCAATGGTCCATCATTGATTTGCAGTGATATCTATTGTCTTTTCCTTTCTTTAAAGTCTTGATCCACCTACTCAAACCATTTTAATCCATTTACATTTTGATGGGTATTGGGCTTATCCTCTAGCAGTCTAAGGGTGACTCTCAGTGATAACATTAATGGCGTTGTTGTCGAGGAAGGATTTGAGCAGATTGAAAATCTCCCTAGGAAGAATGACATTGCACAGCACCAGCTTTAGATGATGATTGAAGTTGGACACCTTCAAGACTGCACATTCACCATGGCGACTCCATTGTTCAGAATATGTTGGTGACTCCACTGGAATGAGACAAATTAAATGGCTATGGAGGCTATCCTGGCCAGGAGGTTTTCCCCATTCAATTTCTCAGCCATAGATGGTTATCCACGTCGTGTACCTCAAATTGATGAATGGCAAGATCTGCTACCAAGATTTTATGAAGGTGAGAATGATAGCCATGTTGAGCATGTTCTAGAATTTCATGTTTTGATGCAGTAGCTTGACATCCAACATGAATACATATGTATGAATTTTTCTATGTACTCTCTTCAAGGAGATGTTCGTATTCAGTATTAGTCTCTTGAACCTACTAGCATTTCTTCACTCAAAGAGTTTCATGCTGCAGTCAATATTCATTGTCAAAAGTTTTATTCCTCTGAGTTAATTTGTCATAGATGTTGTGAGGAGTATAAATATTGTGTTCAGGATATAATTGATTCTTATGAATACTGTGATAATGAA
Organism: Picea mariana; assembly: GCA_032191745.1. Taxonomy (NCBI): domain Eukaryota; kingdom Viridiplantae; phylum Streptophyta; class Pinopsida; order Pinales; family Pinaceae; genus Picea; species Picea mariana. The sequence goes on along the minus strand of JASDQU010507884.1, from coordinate 8,446 downwards.
GAATATGCCTTGGATGAGGAATCGACTCTTTCTCTTCCATGTTCATCTACATCATATGAAAATTTTGTTTGTTTTTTTAATAAGGAAAATGCAGAAATTGAGTCTGTTATGGAAACTGATACTCTTTATAACCTTGTCTCTAAAAGACCTAGATATGAGCAGCCTATCTTTGACTCATATGGTGATGATAAGATATTGTTTCCTGGATTGAATCTTGAAAGGCAACTTGTTTTTAACAATGAAGAACAATTTTCTCATGTTGGGCAGAAAATATCTCTTGATATGTCATTCGAGACTCCTCCTTTATTTGATCATTATGGAGGCAGTGATGAAAATGTTGAGGTGTTTTTTGTCATTATCATCCAGCCTTCTGATGAAAATGAAAAATTTTACCAAGAGCAGCATGTTAAATAGAAACATCCATTCATTGATATACATGATGAGATTTCTTGCAATCAGCTAGCAGATGTTTTCAAAGAAGATAAAAGGAAAGTGGTAAACAGCATGACGTTTCCACATATAGGTTTGTCCTAAAATAACATCACAAACTTAAAGTGGGGAAACATCACACGGTACCTCATCTCTGAAGGGCTTGATGTCATAGGACATGTGACACTATTGGCTAGTAAGAAGGTCTTATCCCTGGCTCAACCAATCGATGGTGTATGGTTGGGGGTGTGGCATTGTCGGCAACTTCAATCTCTTGATCACCTCGAGTATGATGATATTCTTATGGCTCCCACTGTCAACAATGAAATGTAGAGGGCTCCCCTTTGTTGATATTATGGTAGTTGCGGGAGGTATTTACCTCCACGTGTAAACTTGACGAGAATAGAATATTCTGGGAAGCAAGAAGAAACCCTAATTAGTTGGCTAATAACCCTAGAAGACAAGTCGTCTCAAGAGGATAACTTGTATTGGGTTATTAGCCTCCAAGAGAAGAAGTCGGCTATAAGAAATATTATATACTAAGTAAATAGGTACCCAGGATGAGAAGTCAGCACAGGCAGTTTGCCAGATTTAGTATAAGTACAGGAGGCCAGTCTTCATTCTGGCAAGCATTCTCAGAACTGCAGAAGCGACACTTGTACGCACTGTAGTTGACCATCTTGTGCGCAAGTTTGGAGGAGAGTTGTCATTGCAGCTAGCAGATTTCGGTCTTGGCTTGGACTATCTCTTGGTTATGGTTTGGACTCTCTGATCATCTCTTGCTTGATGCGTTATCCTTGGAGAAAGGTGTGCCACCCTTTGTTTGGCTATCTAGCCTAGGGTTTGCCTCCAGAATGATTTGTTGTCAAGGTTAAGGTGCTCAGGGGTGGCTTCGACCTATGGTTGGGTGACAATAGTGATATTGTCTATGGTTAAACGAGCACATCCATTATATTCTAACAGGTTATGAGTCCACACCTCCTTCATTCAGTCTAACCACTTGAAGGGATCATGGCCATAAGGATACTAATCTCATTGAAGAACTGTCTCTAGGGTTTCTAGCAAGAGAAGTTACCAAAGCATTGTCGCTAGGGTTACTAGAAAGTGTAGTTGCAGAAACCCTAACCCTCTCATTGAGGCACATTAAGTTAAGGGATTGACCTAATTTCCGGATAGACTAGTGCGCCCTAGCCTAGTGAATCTCTTGGTACTCTCAGCAAGCAAAAACGTCAAGTTTGAGTTTTTGGTCAAATCTGGGGTTGACCCAGTCAAGGCAACCATGACTTTACTCTATGAAGTCAGAAAACAAGTTAGATGGGGCTTCTAACTTCATAGCATGGAAGACAAGGATTGACCTCATCCTTGCCAAGAATAAAGTGTTGGATATCGTGAAAGGAAAGATCGTGGAACCAGAGTTTGAAGAAGGAAAAGAGAAGGAACCGCAGAACGTTGCAGTTATGGAGAAGTTCAAAGACAGTGACATCAATTCCATGAGTATCATAATGGACTCTATAAAATACCACTTGATACCCTACATCTCCCATCTTGACTCATCTAAGAAGATGTGTGATTCCCTAACAAACCTCTTCTCAGTCAGAAACTGTAACATACCCACTACCTAAATCCAATTTTTCCGGTCCTCTATCGGACTCGAACCCTTAAATAACCATGGAGACCCAACGCGGACTGGCTCTTTCTTTCTTCTTCGTTCTCATGCGATCGCGGGTCATGATCATGGTTCAATTTGAACGTAGTGCCTATTTGGATTTCGCGCCTCGGCGCTATAGTAATGTCTAAACGTTTGACTTTACAACCACTGAACCCTGAAAGGGCTAGCGACCGGCCAATGGAGTCGAATCCCTATCGGTTCAGCAATTGGCCAATAGGAACAAATCTCAACAGGAGTAGAGAACTGCCAATGAGAACAAGCCTCGTCGCGTGTTTAGGTGTAATACAGGTGGCGAGAGGGAAATGCGACACGGTGGTCGTCATGACAGGGAGGGCCCCACTTCACATGCCACACTATTCTGGACCCCCCCCGTTAAAGGCAAAATGGAAAGGGGGGTCTGGAATCCACTGGGAAGCCGTTGATCACGATGAGTGAATCTCGACCGTTCGAGAGTTGCGCGTCCAATTCCGGACCCCCCCCCCTACCGCTAAAGGCAGAACAGTAGGGGGGCTCCGGAATGGAACCTCAATCGTAGATCTAGACAGGTGGACTCTGGTTGTCCAGATCTGCTCGCCGCTTATCCTAAAGCATATTCACGTCCTGGCTTAAGTGAACGTCTTGTTTCCACATCTAACGGTCAGGACAGACCCTGAGATCCTCCGACAAAATCTCTTTCGTCCATCAGGGGTTTACCGTCCCGAAAATCCGGACTCTCGACACTGGAGCCCTCGAATCTTCGATAAGCTCCCTTCCGGCCTTAGTCCCTCGTGGCCACGCCTTCTGGTCCAGATGACCACTCTCATAAGACCGCAGCCTTATCCTCCATCGAGGTTTGGACTTCAAATTCCCGACGCGCTCCAATTCCTGCTGGCCCTCCAGGCTAAGCTCTCGGTCCACATGACCTTTATCTCACAAGACCGCTGCCTTGTCCCTCATCGGGGTTTTGGGGTTTTCAATGCCAAAGTGCATATGTCCACGGAATTCTCGATTCTGTGAATCCCGACTCTCCGGTTTGTTGACAGTTGGCCCCTCACGGTGGCACTATCCTCCTTCTCTGATTTGTGGACAGCTAGCCCCCACTCTTTGGGGTTTCGCGTTTCATAATTTAAAAGTGCACCGATAACTTGTCACCAGGATCTCCGATATCCCGATGAGCTAAACTCCGATGGACGGCCTCCTCATCGGGACTTTCCCCGATGGCCTGGATCTCTGCCACACGTCCCCACAAGCGGGCGGTCCTGATCCAATCTCGCGCTTTAGCGACTTCTGGTGCTCCGGAAGTCTTGCCTTCCAAACCTCCGATATGTCGAGGGGCTCTCGATCTCGCCACGTGTCCTCACAAATGGGAGGCTCTGATCTCATCGGGATTTCAAGACTTGTGATGTCCCAACTCCTTCGACCTCAGGAACTCCGATTTGTCGATGGCCAATATCTCGACTCTCTCCAGATCTCTGACACCTGTCCTAAAGGGGGGGCGGTTCAGGTTAATCCTCAGGCTTCACCAAACGCCAACCCAAAAGGCACTTACCTGTCCGATCCAACGGCTGACGGGTAATCGGACCAAGATCTAACGGTCTAGATCCGTTCTTTCTGCGCACACTCCAGAGACTAAACTCCGAGCATCTTAACCCGATCCAACGGCCGACAGGATCTCTGATGAGATCCAATGGCTCAGATTGTCCCACCTTGTGCATTCCTCCACTACTTTGTGGATGTGGAAAGATCCATGATCCAAATGTTCTCCTGGGTCTTGGGATCTACGATCCCGATTTCCTCGTTGTTCACGAAGATAGAGGAAAAAGGGCAAGAGGTGTAACGCTCTCACTACTTCTGTAAATCTGATGGTCGTGAATGACCATGGGTCTTCCGATGGGATCTCATCCGTCGAATCGTTACTTACCTCTACGCTACAAATTTGGAATTCTAAGAGGGTCATTCCTCCTCGTACAAGGTTAATAAGACTTGTGCATTCAAGCCCTTTTTCTGGGTTCTTGGTGAACCTTTCTAAGGAGGGAAGGTCTCTGTGACGAGATCTACTCCGGGCATCCCTGGAGACGGGTAAGGGAAAGCAACTTCCCGAGAACGGGCTTGGAGCCTAACTTAGCTTAACCTAGGCATAAATAAAATTGCTTTATCCACGTACGTCATGCGTGGTTTCCTCTGTTATGAGCATATATCTATTCATTCTTATCAAACACTGCACTGACATTCTTACACAGAAATCATTCACAATTTCACAGTTCTATGAGCATATACATATATATATCATTCTATGAATTTCAAGATACAATATGTGAAACAATTATCCGAAAATAACACCAGAAATGGGTGTGACTGTTGAGAGGGGTGCTCGTTTCCACCCAACTGTAGGCTCAGCAACTCCCAACGGATTTACCACTAGCCACCCCCGAGCTGAGACCACGATGCTCTGAGACTGCGTCTCTCTGAGACTGCGAAGGTTTCAATCCTTCCTCTCTGCTATCACTCACTCTGCGTAATGCCAGAGTTCCCCTCGCGTCTGCCCCCACAATCTCTTATGCCATACGCCTTATCCTCTCGCGAGGTTGCGTGTGGCACGATTACCCTCGCACCGATCAGACCTAACGGCTCTACGGATGGGCAGTTCACCATCCCATCCCTCATCAATACGCCCGCCTACCATCCTGTGAGACATTAAATTTGGGGGCCAGCGAGCCGCTTTTGGTTCTCCGGGCCAGTGGAGTCCAAATACGGTATAAATTCTTGGTCGAAGTTAACGCCACCTTTCCAGGTGCCTTCCATCGCCATCATGGTCTCTTTTTTCTGCACATCCCCTCTCAGCAGTCCTGCGATATAAATTCATAATGTTATTTACATTCATCGACCTTCTTCATAAGGTCCATTCACATCATACATTCCCATTTTCATCATGCTTTAGCATGGTAATTCCTGTATTAGGATTAATTACAAATTTGGGGTAACAGGGTGTTACAATTCCCTCCCCCTTAAAGGAACACCGTCCTCAGTGTTCTTTCTCAAAACACATGCCATGCCTTTCTTATTCGGCCACTTCAGAATTCTTGATCTTCATCATCTTCCTTCAATAATTCTTGGACAACAAGCACACTAATTCACAATTTTGTGCAAAACATTTTACTGATGTTCAAATTTCAGAAGAAAAGGAAATTTCATATTCTTAGCACAATACTTATCTGTGCAGTTCGTGGATCTGTATCCGCATGGTAATTTTGTTATCATGCTCATCGTTCTCCCTGACATACCCATTAGATGCATAATTCCAATTTGATAGCTCACAAAAGCCATCATAATTTCATATTTCTTTCCAAGGTTTTCCTTGCATGGGAAACTACCCACTATGTGCATTAGCCCAATAGTTTTCACAAATTATTAAGGTCTCCTCTCCCTTGCGGTCACTCACCCTCCAGGCCCAGGCTCAGGCATCCCCTTCACTGTTATACAGTCCCTCGGGTGATCCATCTTGCCCTGCCAAGGTTTTCTTGCACAGGAAGAATTTTTAGATACTTTATCGAGTCTTATAGTCGAGGCATCCCTCGTACTTGCTCTGTCGAGGCGTCCCTCTGGCTGGTGTTACCTCAACACAAATTTATTTCAGGGGATCATTACTCATCATAGGGTCTTCATGGCTTAGTAGTAGTCATGTTCATCTCCTTCAGTTTTGACATCCTTCAATTGTTCCTTTCTGAACATGTCTTTTCTTCTCACCTGTATCGCAGGTATACAAAATTCATGAGACATCATTATCAATTCTAACTTTCGCAACTTTATTGGGAACCTGTCACCCACAGATTTGTCCATTCTCACGATTTGTTTTCATATTTGTTCCGCAGAGGAACCAAATTCATAATTATGGGACTTTCCTCCCCAAAATGGTTTGGCTCAGCAGGCAATTGGACTTCATTATGGACTTACAATGTTGCCATTATCCAAGACCCCTTTTCTTCCTGCACTTTCAACTTCAATCGGCCAAACAACTTGTTAGCTTTTCCATGCATATATATATATATTGCACCTTTACTACATCGCCATAACAATCTTAAAATTGTGCATACTTAATGATTAAATTTCTTC
>JASDQU010507883.1:3855-14317 GCA_032191745.1 Picea mariana | reverse complement strand
AATAGATAGCAAAGACCCAGACCGAATGTGCAGGATTGTTGAGAAACAAAGTGGCAGTTTAGGTAGTAGACACCATCAAGGAGAAGACCGCGTAGGCACTGACAAAAGCAGCAAAGCTCAAGGAAATGTTCCAGATGTCACCAAGGAGATTGAAAAAGCTCAGAAGGATTAGGTGACTTGGGACAAGTCACATGTCAGTGTTGGGGGCCTGTTGGCACCAGGATGAAGTGGAACGAAGGAGGATCATGAGAAAGAATGCATGCAGAAACAGAAGTAACAGTTGGAAGGTAACACAGCACGTGCGCATGCAAGAAAGCATGCATAAGGAAAACAACAGCTGGAGGAAGAACAACACACGTGCATGGGAGGAAGACCTAATGTTGATAGGTTTAGGGTTTTGGTAATACATTGTAAAAGGATAAAGAGCCCGATATATATAAATAGAGATACACAGGTATCATAGAGAGGTTTATTTTCTTTTGTATTAGTTAGGTTTTTGTAATGATCTATTGTAGCTAGATACGAGTTGATGCATTATGTAATATGGTCATGGACCAAGTTTGTAAGTTGTTGATCTAGAAAAAAGGAGAGGAGGAAGATCTGAGGATTATATCGCAAGTTGTGGAGCCTGATGAAATCTAGTTCACCTCATACAGATCTTACCCATCAAAGGGAATTGTAAGTGAGAGACGTTGTAGATGCAGAAATCTCATAATAAAATAGCCAAGAGCCAAATCTTTGTGGACGTAGCCCAGGAGGGGGTGAACCATGGTAATATATATGTAAATATCTTTTCTTTATTTCAACATTTCATTTTTATGCTTAATAAATGAGTTAATGTATTTTTATGGATTACGATTATGTTGTTCAGGAATTAAATTGTGAAATGGAAATGTGCACCCATGAGGAATAAGTAGATTACATTCATAGTTCATAGCGTATGGCTCTAGTTAACAAACCCATATCTCATACTCAATCCCAGGTTGTAAACACCTGATTCTTACAGCTACCCATTTAAAGCTATGTCGGGTGAGACTGCGCAGTACATTCCGTGTACTGTGTTTCCTTCTGGTTTACCAGGAGGGCCGATAGTTTTAGAGGCTTTGCTGGAAACCCGAAAGACATGAACCCTGGGTCAATAACTCAGACAGTAAAAGAGAAAAGTTAAAGCCAACAATGAGGAATTCATTATCAGGTTATGCAAAATTCATCATGGGTGCATGGGTCAGAAGGTATTTCAGTTCCTAAAATATTTCTTCACATTCTCATGCCCAAGTGAATTTAACCCCTTTTTCTAAAGGGTAGTGATTGGACAACCAATTTTGGAAAATCCTTTTATGAACCTTAAATAATATTTTTCTAAGCCCATAAAGGATCTGATATCAGATAGATCCTTTGGGGTAGGCCATTCCATAATAGACCTGATCTTGTCAAGGTCTACTGCCACTCCTTCTTTAGAAATAACATGGCCTAAGTAATGGACTTGCATCTGAAAAAATTCACACTTGCTAAACTTAGTGTATATTTGATTCTCTCTTAGTACTTGAAGTACAATTCTAATATGTTCTTCATGATACTATCTGTTCTTAGAGTAGATTAGGATATCATCAATGAAAACCAATACAAATCTGTCTAGGAATTTGCTAAGTACATTATTCATCAAGCAAATAAAAGTGGCGGGGGAATTGGTTAATCCAAATGGAGCCACCACAAATTCATAGTGACCATATCTGGTCCTAAAGGTGGTTTTGTGGATGTCTTCATCCTTGATTTGAACTTGATGGTATCCAGACCTTAATTCAATATTTGATAAAATGGAATCACCCCCTAATTGGTCGAACAATTCATCGATTCTTGGTAAGGGGTACTTGTTCTTTATGGTTGTCTTATTGAGTTGTCTATAATGTATGCACAGTGAGAGTGTGCCATATTTATTCTTCAAAAACAAGACGGGTGCTCCTCATGGGGAGACGCTAGGCCAACTATATCCTTTTTCCATCATATCCTTTAGTTGTAACTTGAGATCAACTAGCTCTAATTTACTCATCCTATAGGGCGCTCTAGACACTAGCAATGATCATTGTGCAAGTTCTATCGAGAAGTCCTCTAGATTTGGTTTGTCATCCTCAATAGATTCCAACACCTGTATTGCATATAGAGGACATCCATTTCTGTAATACTTTTTCATTTGAAAGGTTGATATTCGTCTCACTAAGACAGGCTTCTGAATCCCTCAGAGGGTTATCTTCCTCCCTTATTCATTTACACATTCTAAAGTTTTATGGTAATATTCCAACTTAGTTTTATAAGAAGCTAACCAGTCCATACCAATCAATAGGTCATAAGATCCTAAGGGAAGTATGTTAAGGGTCGCTTGGGTGGGAAATCCATCCATGATCAATTGGCAAGTTGGTATGACCTCTGCTACGTTTCTTTTGGTTCCAGTGGCTAGTTGTACCAACCATTGATTAACATGTCTAACTGGTTTCAATTTACACTTATCAATAGTCTAAGGGGCCACATAACTCAAATTAGAACCAGGGTCAATTAAAATAGAAACTAGATGGTTGGCGATCATACCTTCCATCTCCACCACTGAAGCTTGGTGGTCAGCTTATTTATTATCCAAAGCTACATAAATCTATGGCATGCTCCTAGCCACATCATTGACTATGATAGCTTCTTGGATATTGTAGACTCTCCTACTGGTTTTTTTTTGTGTGGACAATCCCTCAGCAGATGCTCTTCTCCACAACCCTAACATTTCAAGGGTTCTTTCTTGGATTATTAATCTTTCCTGAGGTTGCTCCAAAAGGTTTATTTCCACTCTACGAGGGGAAATTCTATTGATACACACTTTTAGTAGGAAGGATCATCCTAGAGTTCTTCCCATACTTATTAAATCTTGAGGATTTAAACCCCTTCTTCTTGAATCCTGAACCATTCTTCTTCTTCTAGTCCTCGCAAGGTTCTATCTGACTCTCGAACAGTTCATAACAATACCTTGCCTTCCGGATAGTGTCTTATAAGACCTTTGGCTAATCAAACTCAATCCTTTTCCGGTAGTTCTGAGGTAACCCACTAATAAATTGTTGCACTTTTACCTTTTTATCCTTTATGTACGGTACATACCTCAGCATCTCAAGGAATTTATTGGCATATTCCTCTATGATGAGTTGTCCCAGCTTGAGTTCATAGAACTCCTTAGTCTTCCCATCAAAGTATTTCTCTAATAGATACTTCTTCTTGAAGTGTTTCTCAAATTGTTTCCATTATAAGTCAACTTCATGGATTCCTTTCACATTCTTAAGGTCTTCCCACCAAATGGAATCCTTTCCATTCAGGTTGAAGATGGTTATTAGAGCCTTCAAGTTTCAGAGTAGTCATGGAATCTGAAGTACTTCTTTAAACCAAGAAACCAAGCTTCTGCCTCTTCCCATTTCTCAATATCTCCATTGAAAGAGGGTGGTTTAGCTTTCTTGAACTCTTCAGGGTCATGAATTTTGGAATGCTTTCACTTATTTCCTTTTGCTTTGAGAATGTGAGCTAGTTTTTCCACTAGAGGATCCCTCAAAGTTGCCAGTTTCCTCTCCAAATGACTCTCTTGATGAGTGTCCCTTGCTTCTAGGTTGGGCCTTCCTTGAGGTACTCCTCCTAGTGTGGCCACTTATGGGACCACATTTTCGTATCTCAGGTGGACTTTGACTTCTCTTCGTATGTCATTGGTCCACATGACTGGTTGCAGGTCCATGCTGCAGCTACCTCTGTATATCAAATAAGCTCTGAAGCAAGACTGCATTAATTTATGTTTGTTTTACTTTCTCCTTTATCAATCTCTCATTGTCAACCTTGTAACTTTGTAATTCGGCCATAAGGCCCCTTACAGTTTCATCCAGATCCAGAGGGGTCTCCATCACCCTCCTCTCGTCATATTCTTTGTCTATATTGTGGGATCCATCCCCCACTTCATGGCATGTCACCATCCTTTATGCTTGTAGTTTCCTATGATTCATTGATTGCTTGAGCGCTAAAAAAACACTTATTGTTAGCTAACATTATATCAATTTATGAACAACAAACAGTTCATATTTCTTAAATACACACATACAGTAGAAAGTTTTCATTCTTTTCTTTAGTAAGAGTTTAACTAGACTCTTTAGGAAAGAGGTAAGGTAGGGCTTCACCCTTAAAGTTATTTAAATTTGGTTTTTACGCAACTCATCCATGAGACCAAGCAGGCCCAGTGTTGTAACCATGCTCTGATACCAATTTGTAACACACTCGACTCCTTAATACTCTTTTAAGGGGTGGGGCATGATAAATTTGTTTTTCCTTAAGTAACTAATATCGAATCATCTCTATGAGATGATGCATTCTCTTCTACTTTCATGTAGCTTTCTAACGACTGCTACCAGATTCTAAACCGACCCTTGGTTTATATATTATGGCTTCCCGAATTTATTTGGGTGTTCCTTGGTTGAGGTACACGTGACGCCCCCATGGCTTCATATTGTTAGTATCATCTCTTGGTTCCTACCTCCCATAGGGAAGTTCCATCCATCGACCAATATGACAACTGGCTTATCCCTCGTCTGACATGCAAGCTAGCATGGAATTCAGAGTTCGACACTTCGGAACTAAACGTCTCCTTAATATCTATGCACGAGACCTCTCGAAGTCCTGAAATTTCGAAGTCTCGTAATCTTGCCACGTGGTTCTGGCCTTCGAACCTTTTTTGGTCTCTCTATAATGCTACATCCTAAATCCTCTAGAGTCCTGAAGACCTGGTCTCCTGCAGTACCGATAACTTCACCAACCATGTTGGCTAGGTAGACACGTACCAGGAACCGACATGTAGGAGGGGTCAGGGTGACACGTGTTACGTTCCAATGGGCCTATAGGGAATGTAATACACACGAATCTGGGTGACATGTGGAACGTCAAGCTGAGGTCCACATCACCCTGGGTGACGTCACTGCACCACATCACCCAGACTGGCAACCTTATAACAATCCTTAGATCTCACGGTCGATATCTGGCCACGTAGATTTATATATCTACGTCTCTTGTTACCTCGAGGATTCGACGTTCAGGAGTTTTGCGATGCAAACTCCTCTTTTCTCCCGAAGTGCCCAATCTCTGAACTAAAGGAGCTAGCGCCACACGTCCCCGGTATATCGACGGTTGTGAAAGAACCCGAAGGGTCCTTCGATCTATGGTTCTAGTTACTTCATGGCTTCGAACTTCAGGGTTATGGGTCTTAGTTTAGTTGGTAGGATAGGTTCACCTAACCACTGAGGAAACTGCCCAACGTCAGTTAACCTTACGAGTAACTGTAACTCTCGATCGCCTTCGATCGGTTTGTGACTATGAGGATCAACAATACTCCAAAGTCTTGGAATTCTGAAGCTCCAAAGCCAGAAGGTCTTATCTCCCTTAGGATTATCCTAAGGTTCCTAGGTGTTGGTCATATGGTTTCTCCCAAATAGATCTCGTATGTTTGTCTTCTAGATGAAAGGATATTCCCTTCTGAGACTTAAATATTTAAAGGACTTGGGCATGATATCCCAGTCACACAACAAGGAGTCTGAAGGGGATAGTCTCTTTAAACAGACAGGGCCATATTGACGCAATACTTTCTATCTCAGTCATCCTACAGGTTTATGTCCCAAGGCACCGTTAAGGCTAAGTTGGGGCACATAGACAATTAATCAGAAGCATAAGTTCACAAGAAGACAAATGCATACACAGAAATTAACCATTTCAATACATAAACCGTTTATAGATATAAAAATACACACATGCATCAATTATTCCCAATTCAAAGAACAAAGCATGAAAACACTTATCAGAACTAGAAGACATGATGCGATTGTTGAAAGGGGTGCACGTTTCCACCCAACCATAGGCTCAGTCACTCCTAATGGATTTACCACTAGCCACCCCCGAGCTAGACCATGATGCTCTGAGATATAAGCCTTTCTTACATATTAGAGACAGTAGGGACGAAGGTTACTCTCCTCCTCCCGCAGGATCTTGGCAGTGGTTTTCACTATACCAAGCAAGGAGGACCGTCTTTTCAGAAACTCATGAAGGTGATTAGAAAGTATTTCACCTATGAAATAAGGTATGACATAATATACCCACATCATATCAGGATGTTGATGCATTTCATAGGGAAGAGGCCTTTGAACTTACCTTTATTCTTGAACCAAAGTCTAGGAGGAATGGCAGAGAGATTCCAAGCTGAAGCAAACCATCCGAAGAAGAACTTATCCCATATCTCATTAATCAAGTTGTTGGTAGTCGAGGAATTGAGACGAATGGGAAAGGACTGCGACTCATTTATGTTTTTAGCTGACATCCCCAGAGACCCCAAAGGAGATCCCCCTCTACCCACAGTGGAAACAACATCTCACAGCGTGGAGGCAGGAATAGAGAGGACTGCAGGAAAAGGAAATACAGTAGAAGGCTTGTCATCTCAATAGCCAATACCTCGGAAAAGAGGCAGGCCAAGGCTGATCAAGAAGCTCAAGGAGACCCAAGCTCCAAACAAACCACTTGCCCAAGCTTGGTGCAGACCCACTCGGCCCTCAGGTCGAGGATCCGCTTACAGGATCATTCTTCGTTTCCCTTTGAGCCGGATCGACTCTTTCAATTCCCTACTTGAATCTTCTTTCTTTTGATCCATAGGTCCTTTCGGAAGCTTCCTTGGCACGAACGACACTAGGTGCAAGCTCCCCCTTCTCCGCATGACAACCAGCTAGGCTTCCCACTAGCGCTTCTCACCTTTCACCACTTCACAAATCGAAAGGTTGGACTTTCGTCCCCTTATATTATGAACCCCCGAGACACGAAAATTCAACGGGGTGCTGACTCTCTTCAATGAACAACGCATGTCCGCCTGTCTATTCCATGGGCCCACCTTGCGATTCTGCCACGTGTTCCTTATGCTCCACTTCCCACTTCGCCACTTCGCTCCCTGAAGTACTATCTCCTTTGTATCACGACGCCCGAAGTGCCGAGATCCCAAACTCCTCAATACTTCTTATCGCAGCTCGCGACCTCGCGACTTCTCCTTCTAATATTCAACTCTTCAACTGTTGAATTCTGACACATCGTCCACGCGGTCCCACAATGGAACTTCTCACCCTTTCGGGACTTCGCCTTTCGCAACCTAGAGTACCCAACCTTTGGGCTCTCACCTCGTGAACCTCCAAGTTCGCGAGATCTCTAGATCTCTACCACCTATCCTCCCCGGATGGACAACTCTGATCCACTCGCCACTCGCTACTCGCCTTTCGCGACTTCACGAACCTTGATGCAAAACCTTCGACCCTTCAACTCACGAAACCCCGAAATGAGATTTCGCGAGCGATCCAATGGCCCTGGCTGACTTGGATCCTACGAGCCTGGTTTCTTCTGAGCTTACGCTTGAGAAAAGCTTGTCATAACATACCTACTTCTCTGCAAGATCTGATGGCTCTTGTGACTTCGCGAATTCTTCTCAAAGAATTCCAATCGTCCATTTCTTCCTGGACAATTCTTGTGAATTTAACCAAGTATTTCTCCGCGGAACTTACCCGACTACAACGCAAACTTGCTACGCCTCCTTTCAATGCCTCAAGGCACCAACCTTCTATGATTTTCTTCAACAACTACGAAGACCCTATCCCTTCTGAGCTTTCTCCAACTCTAAGTCTTAAAGAAGACTCCCACACGCACTCCTTGCAGCGAATCCTTCAATTACTTCAAATAATTGAAGTCCTTCGACTCTGTGCACTCCCTGTAGCAGTATTCCTTCAACAATTTCTCAGGTTCGCAAACTCCGAGACTTTACTCGGCCTACGCACACCTTGCATGACTCTTGTGCTCAACTTGCACTTCTGTGAGAATGAGAACAATTGTTATCCCTCCTGAGCTTTTCAGAGATGAACTATGACATCTGTCAATGCACTCCTTGCAAGAATTCTACTCACTCAGGCAGAGAAACAATTGAAACTCATTCCTTACTCTCCCTCCCAGATTTCAAACATTTAACAAGAAATCATACACACATGGCATAAACAGCAAATGCATGACAGAAGGAGTAAAACATTCATGATCATAACATTCAACAATGCATACATAGAGAATATATGAGAACCATGAGTCTGAATCAAGGATTTTTGTATTAATCCAGAACTTCTGTACATGGAATTCTTCTACACAGCTCTCTGCTTCTTCTCTTCTCTGCTCTATCTTGAAAATCATGTTACAACTATACAATGAGGGTGTATATATCCCATTTCCCTCTTGCGCTCTAAAACTGTCTAATCTAGAATTAAATTCTATCTACCTACATTCATTACACATAAAGGCTCCTATCTACTATGGATGAGAGTGGATCGATCAAGGTCCTTTTACAATAATACAAGCATGCCTCCACTTAGTGAATTCATTAATATTTCAAAACATTTTCAAAAAAATGTGCTCGGTGCTTTTCCAACTGTCTCTTATATCCATGTTGTTTCGCTGCTAGCTATGCTTGCACGCCCTTGCGATGCTCCTGCATCATACTCCCTCGCTTAAAAAATTTCAGGGGCTCCTGTCCATGAGCTCGCGCATGGTCTATCCATGCTTCTGGATTTCTTCTTCGTTCTCCCAGCTGGCATGGCTGAAATTCCTTCTCGTTTTTCCTACCTAAAATATACAAACAAGAATCAGGCTCTGATACCATATGGTGCAAGCCCACTCGACCCTCAGGTTGAGGATCTGCTTACAGGATCGTTCTTCATTTCCCTTTGAGCCAGATCAACTCTTTCAATTCCCTAATTGAATCTTCTTTCTTTTGATCCACAGGTCCTTTCGGAACCTTCCCTAGCATGAACGGCACTAGGTGCAATCTCCCCCTTCTCCGCGTGACCACTGGTTAGGCTTCCCACTGGTGCTTCTCACCTTTCGCCACTTCACAAATCGAAAGGTTGGACTTCCGTCCCCTTATATTACGAACCCTCGAGACATGAAAAGTCAATAGGGTGTTGACTCTCTTCAATGAACAATGTGTGTTCGCTTGTCTATTTCATGGGCCCACCTTGCGATTCTACCACGTGTTCCTTATGCTCCACTTCGCACTTCACCACTTCACTCCCCGAAGTATTGTATCCTTTGTATCACAACACCCAAAGTGCTGAGATCCCAAACTCCTCAATACTTCTTATCGCAGCTTGTGACCTCGTGACTTCTCCTTCTAATCTTCAAATCTTCAACTGTTGATTTCTGACACGTCGTCCACGTGGTCCCACAACGGAACTTCTCTCCCTTTTGAGACTTCACCTTTCGCAACCTAGAGTACCCAACCTTTGGGCTCTCACCTCATGAACCTCCAAGTTTGCGAAATCTATAGATCTCTGCCACCTATCCTCCTCGGATGGACGGCTTTGATCTACTCGCCACTCGCTACTCGCCTTTTGCGACTTCATGAACCTTGATGCAAAACCTTCGACCCTTCAACTCACGAAACCCCAAAATTATATTTCACGAGCGATCCAATGGCCCTGGCTGACTTGGATCCTACGGGCCTGATTTCTTCTAAGCTTAGGCTTGAGGAAAGCTCGCCATAACGTACTTACTTCTCTGCAAGATCTGACGGCTCTTGTGACTTTGTGAATTCTTCTCAAAGAATTCCGACCATCCGTTTCTTCCTGGACAATTCCTGTGAATTTAACCAAGTATTTCTCCGTGGAACTTACCCGCCTACAACGCAAACTTGCTACACCTCCTTTCAATGCCTCAAGGCACCAACCTTCTGTGCTTTTCTTCGACAACTGTGAAGACCCTATCCCTCCTAAGCTTTCTCCAAATCTGAGTATTAAATAAGACTCCTGCACGCACTCCTTGCGGTGAATCCTTCAATTACTTTAAAGAATTGAAATCCTTCGAATCTGCACACTCCTTGCAACAGTATTCCTTCAACAATTTCTCAGGTTCACAAACTATGAGACTTTACTCGGCCCGCACACAGCTTGCATGGCACCTATGCTCAAATTGCACTTCTACGAGAATGAGAACAATTGTTATCCCTCCTGAGATTTTCAGAGATGAACTCTGACTTCTGTCAATGCACTCCTTGCGGACAAACTTCACTGCACTCCTTGCAGGAATTTTACTCACTCAGGCAGAGAAACAATTGAAACTCATTCCTTATCCTCCCTCTCAGATTTCAAACATTTAACAATAAATCATACACACATGGCATAAACAGCAAATGCATGAAAGAAGGAGTAAAACATTCATGAGCATAGAATTCAACAATGCATACACAGAGAATATATGAGAACCATGAGTCTAAATCAAGGATTTTTGTATTAATCCAGAACATTTGTAAATGGAATTCTTCTACACAGCTCTCTACTTCTTCTCTTCTCTGCTCTATCTTGACAATCATGTTACAAATATACAATGAGGGTGTCTATATCTCGTT
>JASDQU010507882.1:44476-58876 GCA_032191745.1 Picea mariana | reverse complement strand
GGACATCTACTTGTTCTGCTTGCTCTAGCTCTGGCATTGTCACTTGTTTCAATTTTTCAATTGTCTGGATGTTTGCAACTTTGCCACAATGGCTTTCTCTTCACAAGCATCTGTATTTTCTCTGGCCTTGTTGCAACAATAATGTTGCTTGAGCTCAAGGGGTTAGCTCAATCTGTTGTTGCCAATGCCCTTAAATGAATAATGATTTGACTAAGAACCAATGAAACATTAATTAAAGGTTAAGTTCCACGTTGCCCCTGTTTCCTCCTCCCCTTATATATTAATCTCTTTACCATTTTTACAACTTGAGTGGGCTTAATGGTTAAGAGTGTGTTTCCTCTTAGGAGGTCTTAGGTTCGAATCTGGAGGGGGGTAGGGCATGTACACCTCTGTAGACTTAAGCAGTCAGATCGCTGTACAGAGGGGGTCCCTTGTCTCACAAACAAGGGGGACTCATACATCAATTTGGTGTCTGGCTAGACGGCAACCTTAAAATTAGAGTATTATTATTATTACTAAATAATGGTGTATTTCTTTTCATTTGGCCTCCTCCCTAGGGTCAAGAGGAAGGTCATTAGCCTGTTAATCCACTTGTGAGTTGATCTTTCAACAATTGTGAGGTTGGCTACTACATCTGTAACCTGATTATCGACATTTTCACATGACTAAATTATACTTCCTGGAAAGATATTCGTGCGTCCTATACTCAATCCAGATATCCTTCAATGCACCATGCTAGGTCTTGTTTTTCTTATTGGGGAAGTCTGTACTCAACTAAAAATCTCTTTTAAAAATTCTTTTTTGATAATTTAGCTTTAAATATAGCTTAACTACAACCTTTATTGCCTCAACCTCTGCTTGGTTACTAGTTCCTCATCCTAGGATTTCGAGAAGATGGCCTGTACAAACCTATCTTCATCTTGACTACTCCACACCCCCGTTCTGGCTTTACTGGGATTGCCTTTGGCAGCCCTGTGAAAATTGACCTTAACCTATCCTTTCTTTGGTGGTTTCTTTTCTGATAGGAAGGTATATTCTTCCCCAGAGGCACTCTCCTTCAACTGAAACCCTTTTATAAAACATGTCAACTCAGGCCTAATATTTTTGGGGAGAATATGCTCAACTCTCAGAGCAAGGGCCTTCATGAATATCTCGTGGGACACATTCAGTATTGTTGACCTCCAACTAATAATTAGTTTTGGTTTGTTGGCCTTAGTATAAATTTAATAATATATTTGTTCAAGATTTTACCCAACGATATTATTGCTTTCTGATTACTTCCTCGTACACTTATAGCTCTGGGCTGACAAAGTCCCACGTAGCCTTCTAAAATTTACATGGGAGACCATCTTATCCTAGTGACTTGTCATCAACCATCTTTGAAAGAGGCACTGGCAGCTTGTCCAGCTGGCATCAACAGCTATTCACAAAATCTTGTCTGTGAGTTAGCTTTTTTGGGACAATGTATGCACAGGTTTGCATGGTCACCCTACGTTCTTCATTGATGCCTTGAGATTGGAATACCATTTTAGAATGAGCTACAAATGGCTTTTCAATCTCAGTCTGCTGCCTTATTCTCCCCTTAGGCATCTTGAGTGCGGAGATCTTTTCAAGAACCTTCTTTGGAGGTCAACATTCAAAATATCTATGGTTGGGATATCACCTGTTTGAAGCCATTGAACTCTGAAGCTGCTTCAGCCTCATCTTACTGTCTTTTGAAGTCTTGTCCTTACATTGGGTGATATACTTCCGTTCTTCACAAGTTGATTCCCTGGTTTATCAAGCAAATGGGCTTTCAGTGTTCACCCTTTGAGGCAATATAATCATTCTTAAAACATGTACATTATTCATCTGTAGCACCCACCAAAGTTTTTTTCCTAGTGCCAAGTTTCTCCACATATTTCTAGAGGTGTCAATGGGATGTGATTTGGTGCTTTTTCTTGAGCACCACCTCTTTCACCATTGTTTCTCCGTCCACGGGGGTACATTGCCATTGCCATTGCCTCTCTCTTTGCTGCTCAACTGAGGAAAATGGAGCCATCTGGTTCCTTGGTGAAGACAAGAGAAAATTTCTGATTTTCTTGTGCCCAAGCAAACAATTGATAAGTTTATCTTCTCTCGTGCTTTCGAACTCACAAAAACAGCATTCTACCTATCCAATATACAATATACTCTCTTCTGTCTGCCACGTGCTTGCAAAACTTGCTGCTGCAATCTCCAATTGCAAAGAGTGGGCTCTCCTAAGGTTTAGCATTTGTTTTTCGTTGTCTTCGGGGCCAGGGTCACCAAACCTATCCAATATACAATATACTCTCTTCTGTCTGCCACGTGCTTGCAAAACTTGCTGCTGCAATCTCCAATTGCAAAGATTGGGCTCTCCTAAGGTTTGACATTTGTTTTTCATTGTCTTCGGGGCCAGGGTCACTAAGGGCAAACAGAGAAGGTCCTCCATGTGTTGGTTTTTTTTTTTTTTAAATTTTCATTGCTGTTATTTTGCCAAGGTGTTGACCCAGTGGGGAGGCTTTTGAGCTTCTCATGTCACATCAGAGTGCCTTTATTTTATATGTTTCATTGCTGTTTTTTTAGCTGTGGTGTCACCCCAGCTGGAGGTGGTTCCTGCAGCAGGAAACACTTCCTAATCTGCAGGAGTAGATGGATCTGCTGGAAAACCATTTAAAAGTGGGGCAAGCCGGAGACAGTATGTGAATCCAAGGATCTGTTGCAGAGGGGCAAATCCAGTATCCTTGGCCTTGGCCTTGAAGATGGTTTGCCATCTACAATATAAATGGACATTGACTTGACTTTATCTTTTGGCTACCTACAATAATGGAGATGGAAGTTATTTCATGTTTTGAAATTTAATCTGAAGTCTTGTACTGTGATGCAGTCAAAACGAAACAGCAGCTTATCATACATAGTGCTATTTGTTTCTGTGTATATGGCATGCATGTTCACTTGCTGATTTATGCCTGTTGTTAACATTTCCTGACACATTCAGTTCCCTTGATGCTATTCTATTCTATTTGAGGTTTTCAAATTTGCTGGGCAAGTATTTGTTATTATAAATTAATATAATAGAGGATGACATATAGTCCTCTGAGTAGATAGATTGCAGGCCTTCCGTTAGCTTTGTGTTCATAGGGCTTGTATCTATATTGTGCTTGCCCTGCTATTAATAGTTTTTTAGTTCACAAGATCATTGCTTCAACTAGGTATTTTTAAGTGTGACATGTTTTAGGAATCTGTGTAATTTACTATCTCATGACACTAATCTGACCATAGTAAATGACGATGTAACTACTTAAAAATATATATAACTTTATTGAATCTTGAATGAAAAAAGCAGTTTTTTATTTGGATGTGAACTATATTTTTAATTCATTTTTGTGTTAATATGCTTTAATTTTAATGTGATTGAATGCCAATCCTGTTTTAATACATGATTGAATTCATGTATATTAATTTTCATTGTGACATATGTAAACTGTGATAGGTTAATGGCTATTATCCTTTTATCATTCTAAACGTTGGATTGGAAATATTCTGAGTATCGGATCCATATTCATGGCTGGAATATGAAATGAAAATTGATTTGGTTATTTGGAGTTAGGAATGGTCATTTCAATTTAAAAAAATGGCACTTCATTCATTTTTCTCACAAAATTTGAGGATAGATCTATCGATTCAGACTTCTCAACCATGTCCTTATGGATCATAACGTGCAGAGTATTCAAGATATTTCTGTCTTATTTGTGTTCTCATTTGTCTTTTCCAATTACATACAATTTGGATGCTACTAAGAGAAGTAGAACAATAAACAGGTATCCTTCCCTTTAAAGATCACAGAACTCTAGATCATAGAACTCTTGCTGAAATTAAAGCACTTTCCGTGTTGGGAAATGTTGCCTTTTATCAACGTATACAGAAAAAGTGTAGGTGAAACTTGAATTACATCCAGTTATCATAAAACGGAAAATGCTTGTAGTACTAAATTACCAACGACTCATACATCAAAGAAATGGAAGTTATGTTGAAACGTTGCCCTCTCCTTGAGTGTAGCATTGCTTTCCTAGGTGGATATCTCCACAGAATTTCGACACTTCCCCATGTGTATGGTTAGTGCTGAGTTTGATGTCCGTTGTCACACTGCAATTATGGTTAGTGCTTAGTTTGATGCCATTGTTACACTGCAATATAAGTATCGTTGGAATATTTG
Organism: Picea mariana; assembly: GCA_032191745.1. Classification (NCBI taxonomy): domain Eukaryota; kingdom Viridiplantae; phylum Streptophyta; class Pinopsida; order Pinales; family Pinaceae; genus Picea; species Picea mariana. Next base: position 54,660 of record JASDQU010507882.1, on the reverse strand, counting down.
GATCTTCGACAATAACCTTTAGGTTTTAACAAAATATAAACATTAGTAACCACCAATTCGAGCAGAAGAGCGTCCTGCAACTGGTTTTGGCTTCTCTTGATTTGCGTGAATGTCAGCAGCCCACAGATACGAAATCATAATGACAAATAATTTACTTTTTCTCTTATGAAGGGAAAATAAAAAAATAATATATAATGCTCTGCTATTTTCCCCTATCTGAACACTACCGAATAATTTACTTTTCCTCGTATGAAGGGCAAATAAAAAAATAATATGTGATGCTCTGCTATTTTCCCCTAGCTGACACTACCAAAACACACTGATCACCAACATCAAAGTGATGTATGCAATTAACACAATTACTTTAAAGATGGCTTTGCTGTATTCCTAAACTTGCAGCCCGCCAAAACCAGCTAAGGAGATAGCTGTAAAATAACATTGGTTGGGACAATAAGTTAACTGAAGAATGATAGCTGTAAAATAACATTGGTTGGGACAATAAGTTAACTGAAGAATGATAGCTGTTATATTTACAGTGGCAATTTTATTTGCAATTGGTGCGGCTAGTTAACAAATTTGCTTAATGCAGAGCACTTAGTCCCTGCCCTCTACTTCCAACAAGCACAGTCTTAAAAGATAAATAAAAATAAATCTGGAAGTTCCCTTCACATGCAGCTATCAACATTCAGCAGAGAGTAAACATTTTGAACACTCTTTGCAAGATTGATTGCTTAATTTAAGGGAAAAAAACTTTCCAGGGGAACATCTCTATATAACTTCAGCCTGAAATTCAATGGAATTTACAGTAAGCCGAGCAAGTTTAAAGTGATTATATTTCCACAAATAGAAATTAAAGAGTCTCTAAAGGAGTCCCTCATTTCAAAAAATTGGTGCCGACTTCTCTCACATGAGGGGAATTAACCTTATATGTCTAGAAGTAAAAAAACAACCAATCCTATTTTCAAAGTTAAAACCTTTTCAATCCCTACAAAACAAGTTAAGAAAATACATAAATGCATCTATATAGAAGTGAAAAACCAGTCAATCTTATTTAAACGTTAAAACCCCCTTTCAAACCCTACTATTTAAGAAAATAATACATTAATGCATGTATCCTCCAAAATTTGCCAAATCCTACGAACTGCTAACTAGATTTCTTATCCTAAATTATCCAAACACTAATTTTGGGCATAATATGCTTTTAAATTTTGCATGGTGGACCTGACACATCAGCCTATGTCCCTAGACCATTTATCCCCAGGTGTGAAAAGTTCTGAACTCTAGTTTAACGAATTGACCATTTATCCCCAGGTGTGAAAAAGTTCTGAACCCTAGTTTAACTCATTGTTTAGCCCTCTTTATTCATTGAATTATTATTTGTCAAAGGTAGCGTTTATTTGCTGCTGTAATGACTTGATTTACTGCTGTAATTTGATATCTTTTTCCAAGTTTTGCAATAGCGTTTTGCTCTTTCTTCTTTTGTAGTGTTTGGGGATTCTTTTGAGCCTTAATTTGACTTGGAAAACCTCATAGATTGAATTAGGTCCTCATCTCTTCAAATAAGAAAATTGCTTTTACTCCCACCTTATCCCTACTTTGTTTATCTTACTTCATTGGTGATGGATTGAGCAGCTAACCGAGAGGCCCTATACTTGTTTGTGTTTTGCTAGGGATTCTTGGAGGCTTCTAGGGAAGTCTCCCTTGTGTTGGATTTGCTCGTTCACTAAAGAGAGAGAAGTTGTTGCCTAGTAGGTGATAGTGGTGACATCTTTAGATGTTCCACTAGTTTTGTGCCTTGTGAGGGCTTTGCACTAATGTGCTAGATTGTGTGGTAACACACCAAAGCTTGTTAACTTAATATAGCCCTTGTTTTCTATGAGAATATTTGTCCATTGCAACTGAAAAACCATGTTATCACTTTACACATAAATAAAGTTACACTGTTGCATTTACGAAATTCAAATCACTTCACCTTAAGTATTGTTTTATGTCTGAAGAGAACTTTGTTCCTAACTACAAGCCCATCTCATTGAATGTAAATTTTACTCGTATCATATCAATGCACAACACCCACAAAATTAAAGAGTTTCTTTTTTCAATTATCATATTGATCAATGGCCCATGGTTTTTATGTCTATGCAAAATGTACATTAATAGATGGAATGTACCAAGATTGAAGAGAATATGTTAACCTCTAAAATAGAGCTTTCTATTACACCAAGGGCTAAGAATGAGATTAAATCTAGAGTTATGAATAAGCATGATCCTATTTCCGACCCTAGAGGGACTTTAATGCAAAAAATTGGTAAAATGACAAGTGAGACCTTGCAAGCCCAAGCCACCATCCCAAATAAGATTATTATTTTATATAGTGAAAGGGAGCAACCTAAAGGTTTTCCTCTTAGACATCAAGTTGATAACAATTATCCACTTGAGTGAAACAAAGTATGGAATAGTTCCTCATGAGCAAAGAGTTCATAATACTCTTGTCCCTTCCAATATGATTAACCAAGAAGAGAACTTTTAGTGTTTGACTAAATTCTAGACCCGAGGTCAAATTTTAGCCCAAAATTCAAAGTGTTCGGAATTGCTTCAAAACGAACAGGAGCGTAGGCCTCGTTGTCACGAACCCAATGCACTTCGAACGGGTTCAAACGGACATCGGATGAGAGAGATATCACGTTTTGTTCGATTTGTCAAACATGGAAAAAAATTCCTGACTGTACAGTTCGTACAATTGACGTGGCAAGGCCGTACCACTGACGTGGCAGTGCTGATGTGTTAATGTTGAGTTGGAAACGCTGACGTGGCAAGTAGTTAATTGGTAGACACGTGGATGAATCATTTTGAGACACATGGTGCTTTATTGACAGTTTGGGAGGTGCCACGTGGCCCAGACATGGGTTGCCACATGGCACCCTGTTATGGTTTTGGTTTGGTAAAATTTATGGAGTTTGTGGGAATTGAACTCTGGACCTCTCCCATGGTTCAAAGTTTTGGCAAGGGCTGCGCTGCCATCACGCCCACCATTTGTTTCTTAACCTTTTATGTATTGCATTGTATTTAAAATCGCAATGTTTTATGGTTGGCACGAGGGTTCGGGTTGGGGCTTAGCCCCAACCCGCGGTTATATGCGCCACCCCCATATGACCCTTGCCCCAAAAATGCACGTGGGAATTCTAAACGCGTTTCAAAACGGTTAAGCCCACACGCCTGGACACTTGTTTAGTCTAGGTTCAATCATGCAACGTAGCCATTTTTATGCACGGGGATGTGGCCATATGGCCCCCATGTGCCCAACACCTTCGACTTTGGGGGCCCTAATTTCGTTAATGATGCAACAATTTGGTGAGTTTTGCGGGGCATGTGCGCGTGCGCTGGGTTTAGGCACGAGAACCATTCAAAAGCCAGGTTACTCACACAGGAGTGCGTTTTGACGAACCAGAGACAACAAGCTTGAAGGAGGAAAATGATAGGGGGTCTATCTTCATCTTTTGGCCAAATGAGGTGCCAAAAAAGTCCAGCTAGGGGTTTTTGAATGTTTTGAATACATTGGCACAATTTTCAAAGGCATTTGGAGACTTCTTTTGTAGGTTTTGCTACTTTGAAGTTTCAGGGAGCTCCAGGGAGCTTAGGGCCACCATTGAAGGAGGCCATGCTTAGATGAGCCCAAGTCCATTTTCAGTGACTGAATAGTCATTCTTGACTAATTGTTATGCTCTGAACTCATTGGGACAGGTTTTCGAGGCATTTGAAGACTTTTACAAGTGTTTTTGCCATAAGAAAGCTCAGGGAAGCTCAAGGCTATTAGTAGAAGAGGTCATGCTTGAATGAGCCATGGTTTGTTTTTAGAGTTTTAATAGTCATTTTTGGGGTTTTTATGTATTCTGAACCCAATGGTACAGTCAGTAAATCCATTGGAGTTGAGCAACAACTTGTAAAAGAATCTTTGACAAACTAATCTCAGAGAGCCTAGTCCATTGATGGAGGCTCAAGGAGATGTAGCCCAGTTGGGGGTGAACTCCTTTATCATGTTGATATTGTTGTGAGTTTTTGTTGGTTATTTTTGCTGCAAGTTATGTTTGCTGTTGTATTCTTTAAACAACATATTCAACCTTTAAAAAACCTCACACATAAACACATAAAAGAAGCCTAAACTTGACACATAAATCCTCTTGCACAACTAAGACATTGAGCAAGGTCTCAAAGTTTATTTTAATGGAGTAGATGGTGCTTGCATAGCAAAACAAGTCATCCCCCTATTTTTAGATCAGGTGGTATCAGAGCATAGTTTTGCTCATGTGATTGCCATTGATAGCTAGAGATTTAGTTGTTGGTAATATTGTGCTAGTTTTGTGTTGAAGTTGGATATCTTGCAAGGATGGAGAAAGCTTCAAACAACAAGAGTTCTCATACGTTCTTCATTAGCCAAGTTCTTTGACAAAGAGATGTTGAAGGAATTTGTAACCATGAGAGATATGGTGCAAGAGATGTGGGAAGATAGGAATGAGAGCATTGTCCTTCAAGAGCAGTTGATGGCCATGAAGGAGGAGAAGCACCAGTTTCTTGAAAAGTTGCATGAGATGGAGACTCAACTCCATGAGGCAAAGGAAACCCTTACCAAGTACATGCATGAACATGAGGTATGTAATGCTAGTTTTTCTTCAAATTCCTCTCAAGATGAATGCTTTGGTGTTTTTGAAAATCACACTAGAGGAATAGGGCCCAAGCTATTGTTAAAAATGGGCTATGAAGGTAAAGGGTTAGGCAAGCATGCACAAGGCATTGTTGAGTCTATTGTTGTTGAGGAGAGGCCCAAGTATAGGGGTCTTGGATATGAACAACAAGATGGAGCATATTCCAAAGTTGAGGAGACAAGGGAAACAATTCCAAGAACAACTTTTGTTGCAAGTTCAATCCCTCAAGCATGCAAAGTGTATGTTCAAGATGAATGTACATGTGTGAAACAAGAGAGTTGTGATAGCCATGAAGACAAGAACACTGGTCTTCAAAGGAGAGCTGGTAACTCTTCATATTCACCTCCTCAAGAAGGTGATAAAGGTGCATGTTCAAGGTATATTTCTGCCTGTAATTCAGTGGCTTTTGATTATGTTAAGCATGGTAAATTTGCATGTAAAAATGGAAGAAAAAGCCCATGTACATATTGTGGTTTAGATAACCATCATGTTTCAAGATGTTGGAAAAGATTGACCACATTCAGGAAACTTTCCAAGCAAAGGCAACTTGAAAAGAAGATACAAAAGATTTGCACTCACTGCCATAAGAGAGGTCATCTCATTGACCAATGTTGGACATTGCATCCAACCACTCATCCACATCACGAAAAGAAGATGGATAAAGAGACTGGCAAGAATGGAAGAGGAGATTCCATCATCGATGTGAGTCAAGATGATTCACAAGAAGACGATTTTTTGCAGAAAAAGTCACCATTGAATTGGCTTGGTAAGAAATGGTTAGATTTCTTAAACAAGTAAGGCTTGTATTTCTTTGTTTGTAAATGCATTTTTCAGCCTTATGTATCCATTTCTGTTGAAAGTATGACAAGTTGCAACAGTTTATCATAACTTGTATGATGCAAGTTTGCATGTGAATGCATTCTTTTGAAGGCATTCTAGTTGTTGCACAACTTCACCAGGAGGGTGTAAAAGATGGGTATGCTACTCACTTGTTGCAACCATTTATCTTTTTCATTTTCAGCTCTCATGTACCCACATGTTTTTGGGTTTATGTCCTTATGTTTGTACTTGAAGGAGAGTTGAAGAGCTATGCACATGCATGTGATTTTGTATGTGTAAACAATGAATTTCGTGAAAGTTTCACTATGAGTGACTCATGAATGTAACATGGTTGTGTATCATGAAAGTCGACTTTTGGAATGTCGATGTGTTGGCGCATATATGCCACATATGTGGTGGCGCATATAATGCCACATATATGCGCGTGGGAATTCTAAATGCGTTTTAAAACAGTTAAGCCCACGCGCTTGGACACTTGTCAAGTCCAGGTTCAATCATGCAACGTAGCCATTTTTATGCGCTGGGACGTGGCCATATGGCCCCCATGCACCCAACACCTCCGGCTTTGGGGGCTCTAATTTCGCTAATGGTGCGACAATTTGGCGCGTTTTGCAGGCATGCGCCTGTGTGTTGGGTTTAGGCACGGAAAATGCCCAGAAGCCAGGTTACTCACACAGGGGTGAGTTTTGGTGAACTAGAGACAACAAGCTTGAAGGAGGAAAATGGCATGAGGCTTATTTTCTTCATCTTTTGGCCAAATGAGGTGCCGAAAAAGCTTAGCTAGGGGTTTTTGGATGTTCTGAATCCATTGGCACAGTTTTCAAAGGCATTTGGAGACTTCTTTTGCATGTTTTGCTACTTTGAAGTTTCAGGGAGCTCCTGGGAGGTTAGGGCCACCATTGAAGGAGGCCATGCTCAGATGAGCCCAAGTCCATTTTTAGTGACTGAATAGTCATTCTTGACTAAGTGTTATGCTTTGAACTCATTGGGACAGGTTTTAGAGGCATTTGAGAACTTTTACAGGTGTTTTTTCCACAAGGAAGCTCAAGGAAGCTCAAGGCCACCAATAGAAGAGGTCATGCCTGTATGAACCATGGTATGTTTTCAGAGTTCTAATAGTCATTTTTGGGGTTTTTATGTATTCTGAACCCAATGGTACAGTCAGTAAATTCGTTGGAGTTGAGCAACAACTTGTAAAAGAATCTTTGACAAACTAATCCTAGAGAGCTTAGTCCATTGATGGAGGCTCAAGGAGATGTAGCCTAGTTGGGGGTGAACTCCTTTATCATGTTGTTATTGTTGTGAGTTTTTGCTGCAAGTTATGTTTGCTGTTGTATTCTTTAAACAACATATTCAAATTTTAAAAAACCTCACACATAAACACATAAAAGAAGCCTGAACTTGACACATAAATCCTTTTGCACAACTAAGACATTGAGCAAGGTCTCAAAATTTATTTTAATGGAGTAGAGGGTGCTTGCATAGCAAAACAAGTCAGCCCCCTATTTTCAGATCAGTGTTTGCCTTGTGATGAGTGTCATAGGGAATGGAATGTCCTAGAAATCAAGTTTATGAGGAAGGTGATGATTATGAATGCATGAATTAGTTGAAGACTTAGATCACATATATATCATACCTAGTGAAACTTATACGATCTCTAGTGAGCAACTAAAATTAATTGAATAAAAGAGTAAGGATATCGCTAGGATAGCTAGGGTAGAAATGTTAAATGCCATGGACGAAGAATCCAAGAGTAGGCTTAGGAAAGAGAGGTACTTGCAATACTCTAGAAGAAATATAGCACATGGAACTTATGAACCCAATGACCTTTCACCTTCTCCAAGGAATTTGCACCCTTCACCTTTGGATATTAGCCATACTCCTCCATCAACATCGTACAAGAATGATAATTTGCAGCTAAATGTTGATGTGATGAATGTTTTGACAAGAAATATTGTTCCTAATCCTCATATTGAATTGAAAAAGATTCCCTCCCAAATGGAAAAAGTAAGAAAATTCATTAGTATTAAGGAGGAACTTGAGGACCTTCCTTTTGTATTACAAACCATGAATGGTGATAGAAAAAATGGAGGGCCTACACCTTTCTTCATCACCTTGATGGTGAATGACCTTGTTAATAATATGTTAGGTTTTGGGGCTTCCACCAATGTGATGTATTTAAAGGATGAATGAATTAGGGTTGAAAACCACTAGGCCATACATAAATGTTTTTGGTATTGATTGAAGAGCAATCCAAGTTTGTGGATTAATCAAGGATTTTAAGGTTAGTCTAGATACAAACCTTGACATCTCATTGATAATGGATGTTGTAGTCATAGATGTACTTGATGCTTGGGGAATGTTATTGTCTTTGAAAATGGGTCGAAAATTTTGGGGGGTAGTATCCAAATGGACTTATCTTATGCAACTATCCCCACCACTGATGGAACTTTTGTCACCCTTTATAGGCAACTTGTTGTAAGATACCAAGTTGAGGATCCAAAAGACCCTATGAATGAGCTAGTATGTATTGATGAGGAAATTGGTAACTTGTGTCTTCTTGCAAATTTCGTGGTACCAGAAAAGGAAGAGGGTCATGATGGAATTTAGACTATGTATTTTGATGGCACCTATTCCAAGGCAGGAGCTAGCATTGAGATTGTTCTATTCTCCCCTAGATTTGTTCCCACATTTTTCTCTTATAGGCTTGAGTTTGATTATACTAACATCGTTGAATATGAAGCCCTATGCTTGGGATTGGACCTAGCCTTAGATATGAAGATAAAATGTATAAAGGTTATTGGGGATTTTGACCTTATTGTCTCTCAAATAAAAGGGACTTTTAACCCTAAGAATGAAAGATTGAGAAGATATAGGAATGCGGTCTTGGACACAACAAAACTTTTTAGCCTTCAAAATTAAATCAATTCCAAGAGATAAAAATGTCCTTGTTGATGCCTTGACAATACCCACATCCACTTAACGACAATGTCATGAATTTTTCCTCGAAGAATGTAAGATGGAAGTAGTCTTCATACCATTCATTCAGTTAAATTAATTAAAAAGTATCAAGGACAAGTGTTTCTCATCACCTAGGCACCTAGGGGTGAGAAAATGTCCAATGTGGTCCCTAGTGAATTACTTTCACTGCGATGTGAAATTAAAAGTGACTTTATGATAAGTTAATGAAGTGGGTGACTAAAGGGTCTCTTAATCCCCATTGTTGATTTGATCTAATCTCCATCATTAGATCAAATGATTCTTCAACTTCCCATATTGAGTCGAATTAGGGAAAGAAGACACCCTCATTTTGACAATTTTTCTTCATGAGCATTTGGAGAAGAGAGAGAGAGAGAAGTCGAGCTAGAGAAGAGAGGGAGCTTGCTGAGTTTGGCATGCATTCCAAGGCAAGAAAACAACACAAAAATTGAGGCAAAGGGTAAAGCCAATAAAGGGTCGTACAATACAAAATTTAGTGAGGTCGTACAACATTTGTGGGCATAGAATTCGAGGAGGATGTACACCAGATTTCTAAAGTGGTTTGGCACAAGTTACGAGGTTGTCGTACAACAACTTTGACACAAATTGAGACAGCAAACTTGGCACGAATTTTTGAGCATAATCTGTACAATTTGTACAACTAAAGGGCCTAAAAAACGAGGGTCGTATAACATTAATTTTCTGGGCACAAATTTCAAGGAAGTTTGGCTTTGTGTTTCATGAAAGTTGCTGGGCACATTCTTGATATAAGTTTGTGTGTTTTGTTGATAATTATACTGCTGTAAAAGACAATATTTCTTTTAACTTTGAATAATAACAAGCCCCTCTCTCACTGGTTTTCCAATTGTGGGTTTTTTTAAGGTCTAAGTTTGACCAAAAATCTTCGTGGGTGTGTTTTATTTTTGGAGCAAACTTATGTGTTTCATTTCACGAGATATATTTTTTTGCTAACTAATTTGCAGCTAAAAAATGCAATGTGGGTTGGGCATTAAACTATGCTATCTCATTGAGACTTGAAACTAGGTTGGCATTTGAAATATGTACATGGTATCAGAGTTGGAAAGTGGGAAAGAGAAGAGATATATCAGCCACAAAGAACATGGATATTGCTGAGAAGAGAGGTACTTCACCAGGAAGAAAGTTGTGGGCTTGTGTTTTAGTTGTGAGGGTCAATGGCCATCAGTTTGAGAGTTGAGGACAGGTTTGATGGAGCTGCTAATTTCAGCTTATGGAAGGAGAGGATTGTGTTGCTTCCGCAGGAATGTGAGTTGTGGGATATTGTGGAGAACTTACAAACAAATCCTGTGATGGTGCGTACAGATGCTAATCTTTTCGCCGCCTACACCAAGAAGAACATTTAGGCTAAAAGAATTATCCTTGATGCCATTAAGGACCATGTGGTTCCACATGTGACCAAGAAGTCCAATGCCTATGAGACGTGGGAAACCTTAACCAAACTTTACTAGAGTTCTAATGAAAATCGAAAAATGGTATCGAGGGAGAAACTGAAGAGCATTAAAATGACCAAGACTGAAAGTGTTGCCACCTATCTTACCAAGCTAACTCAGATGAGGGATGAACTTGGTGTTGTTGGGGAGGTTGTTGCTGAATATGAACTAGTGAGCACTGTTTCGAATGGGGTAACCA
>JASDQU010507881.1:25620-38245 GCA_032191745.1 Picea mariana | reverse complement strand
TCGATTTCCGCAATTTTGGGTTATTATTGAGCATACCTTAATTAAATACACTAAATGTATTATTCATATCATATTATATAAGGAAATACCTTCATGTAATAACTCGTTGTAATCGAGACGAGAATATCTAAAGGTTGGGATGATGATGAAGGTACTCCCGACATTGGGGAATGTCTTAAAATCCAATTAATCACTTTCAAGCATTAAAAAGAGTTATAAAAATGGGTGTTTTAAGTGACTTAAAGATTATAAAGACATTTTACTTTATTAAAATGGTAAAAGGGTACCAAAAGGGTCAATGAAGAGATAAAAGGAGAATGAGGGCCCCCTTTCTCTCATTATGCATATCATATTTCCTAAAATATGAATTGAGAAACCTCTTGTGGCTTTGGCTCTTTGGGATGAAAACCCTAGAGAGATTGGGAGATTGGTTTTAGTGGTGAAACTATCCACCCTAGTTGTTCATTGGGAAGATATCACTTGTCTCTTCATTGTGATTCTTTGGAATTGAGTTGATCTTTGTTAGTGGTTGTGATCTTTCCTATTATGTTTCTTTTCTTGTTGGCGGTGGGGATTAAATTGTGTGTGGGTTGAATCCCCTTTCTTGGAGGCAGAGTTGGCCCGGAGAAGTCGATATTAAGTTATGAGATGCATTTCTTAAGAATTGGGGTCAATTTTTAAGTTGTTGAGGCCGAGTTTTCCAAGAGGGATCATGGGTTTGCCTTCTTGGGATATTTTTGTGAAAGTTGGGTGCATATATGAACTAAGAGCTTGAGTTTCTTAACTTCATAAGTGCTGTCTTGATAATAGATCTAGGTTTTCTTGTAGACAAGTCGCTTCTCCTTGTCACAAGGGTCATATCTCTATGTTGGGGCAGAGTTATTCTCATTAGAATAAATATTGGTGATAGGGGGACAAAGTACCTCTGTGAGACAACAACATTGCGACAACATGGGTGCCACTAGAGGGCGATATTTAGCAGAACTTACCTTCCATCTCATAATAAATTATCAATGGGATGTAACAAGCAAAAACTTGTGAGTTATTATTGATATCTTTGTTTAGTCATATGCTAGAAATTTAATTAATAATTCTTTGTTGTTTCTTTCCATTATACCAGTTGTGCATTGTGGGTTTTCTATGCTTGTTGTTATATATTCTGTTGTGTAAAAGGGGAAGTTTGGCACATGTAAAAATATATATCATCTACCCATAACACATCATAAATCATATTAAAACATTAGAACATGAAATTGGGGGTCTAGCAGTGAATATACATCCTACAACCTAAGTGTTTGAGAAAGTCAACTCTAAGAAATTACTTATATATTTCTATAACAATGACAAAAATTATAACAGTCATACCTAAGATAATTACATATAGGTGCTTCACATGTGCATATGTTAGGATTTGAACATATAACTAATTCATTTTGGTCAGGTACTATGGAAGATTGTGTTCACTTGGGTAAATCATTTATACAAAAGTTGATTGATTGTCTCAATGATAGGTTTATAGATTTGCCAGTATTAAATGCAACACAATTATTCACTCTACATTCCTACTTTGGAGAAGAGAATGAAAGATATTTTGAAACAAAATGATGGTTGAGACCCTTATGTGAAAAAATTGATATTGAAGACTTAGCCATAATTGATATAGGAAAATGTGAAGTTTTACTATTACTCTATTTCAGACAATATCCAAAGAAAAATATGGTTGGAGCATGGGAACAATGTGGAGGAGAACTTGAGTGTTGTGAATCTTACCCAAATTTAATGAAATTGAGGAAAATTGTTCTTACTCTTCCTGCTAGCACTACTAAGTTGTGAAAGATGATTCTCTAAGTTGAATTATATAAAACATGATGACAGATCTAGACTTTGTCTAAAAACATTAGACACTTTCATGTTTTTATCATTATCAACACCTTAGGAACACAATTTATGAAACTTGGACAAGAATGAAGACAACTACTTTTTGAGAAAGTTAAGATGTCATCATCCTTTAATGCATTTAAATTAGTATTTTATGTCATTGTAAAAATATTATCGCTATATCTATTTAGTTAACAAAATAAAATAAAATTGTGTGAAATTATTTGAATTTAATTCGATAATTAATAAGTTATGTTTATAAAATAATAAGTTAATACTTATAATTTTCACAATAGCAATAAAATAATCATAGATGAAATTTTAAATTATTTTTCATTTCTATATGAAAAAATAATTTATTTTAACTTAAAATTAAAATAAAATTAACTCTTTACATTAATATAAAATAATTAAAATAAAGTTGCCCCTTCACATTTAAATATAATCCTTCCCTTTAATTTGATCTAGCCTTTTTCAAGTTTGATTTTTCTTATCTGCCTTGCCTTGACTAAACGTTCTATCTTTTGGGTTTTTTTGGTAGGAACGTGGCAATGAAAATCTGGATAAAATCACTATTTTTTATTGTTTGAATTGCATTTCTGAATGCATACTTGGATTATACAAACTTAGCCACCCAAATATGCATATCCAACCATTCCTCACCGGATTTTGGACAAAATTAAAAGGAAAAATTCGCCATAAAACTGCCAAAAGGTAGAACATTTAGTTCACTTACCATTTGGAAGTTGTACTTCTTGATTGTAGGAGCCCCACTTTTAAATTTCTGGCCAATCCATAACTCTGATCGATTTTGTGAGCATCTGGGTTGGTTTAAAATGGGGCAAAACCACTGAAGTAAGGTTATGAAATGTATGGAACTTTGATTCATGCCAAACTCAAACCACCCCTGAAAATTTGACCAAATTCAGATCCGTTTTTTAACTAAAAAACTAAACTGAAATGAAAGATTACTCCCTAGTTAGCCTACTCCAATTACAAATATATTTGGCCTTCAATTAAATATTTATTGAGATGTCTAATGGGCCATGAGCTTGATTCAAGTTTCATGTACAAACAGTAAAACTAGTAATTGCTTTTCTTTATTTAAGTAAACTGTACATTCATGGCGATGGCGTTGTTTACATAGCCAAGGAACATAAATAAAAAACAAAGCAAAACACGCGCCCAAGTGTCCATCGAAAAATCCTTCCATTTTAGGCACAGACACGGCCATGGCCGACCAATATTAAATTGAAGTCTCGCGGTCTGTCTCTTACAATGTATTAGCCACGTACTCAACTACATGTTTCACCATCGTTGTTTCATATCTGCAGAGCCTGGGAATACTTAGAGTTGATACAGAAGCATACAAATAAATGTTATTAAAAGTTGATGCATCGACATATAAATAAATAATAATAGGGCAAGCAGAGAACAGTGAGTTACCTATCCATTCATGTCTTCTTGGATTGACCACCCAGAGAGATTGGAGAGCGTGAAGAGAGCAGCCTTCCATTCATCAGTTACCCACTATTCTCATGCTTTCCGATATGGGCCGCCATGAGATCGATCCCTTCTTCTGTACTTGGCGTGCGATAAGCGAGACTTCTCTGATCCCTTCTTGGCGTGCGTGCGATCAGCGAGACTTGAGAAGGAATCACATTGTAAAACAGAGGGACGGCGATGGCCGATCCCTTCTTCTGTACTTGGCGTGCGATCAGCGAGACTTCTCTGAGGCACCATGCAGATTCTGCGTAATTGGTGGAGAATATGGGGATCAATATGTGACTCACCTCAATTGCACGTTGTAAGCGTGCAGAGATGTCTTCTCCCCTCTGGAGATGGTGGGTGTCAAGGAATACGCGGAAACCCTCGCCAGTGAGGGCGTTGTAGAGGTGGTCGACAAAGCCTTTCCTCACGTCGCGCCCTCGGAAGCTCAGAAACACATCGTATCTTCTGTGTCTCTTCTTGAAGCTCAAACATGCGTCGCATCTTCTGTATCTCTTCTTGAAGCAGCAAAGCAGGAAATGGATGGCCGCAATTACAATTGCAATTGAAGCAGCAAAGGTGGGGATGGGCAGGCGGGCGGAGGAGGGAAACACGCACTCACAAAACATGATAATGGGGTTAGAATGGGCCTTCGACAATCAGGAAATTATTAATATGAACTGGAGGGAATTGATATTTGAGGTAGAAAACTTAAAAGTTACCGCAACATTGGATCCGACAGAAGGAAAAAGGTACATAGCCAACTTTTATAATATGAATGCGTGAATGGATGACTATGTTAAACCCCACTGCAAATGGTGCACTAAGTTGGAGACACATTAGCTCATGTGCATCGGAATTAGAGGAAGGTCTAGAACATTGGCAACATAGAATGCACAAAGTATCCACTAGACTATGTGCCCGCATGACTCGATCATTGCGCTGCATTGGAGCGGAATTATGCGACCCTCCCAAGTATGATGGTTTGATTGAAACAAAATATTTCATACAGGGGTTTGAGTTGCAGATACAAAAAAAAAAAAAGACTATTGGCATTAGATGGTGTCTTCCAGGCCACTCCAGCGAGATGGTGGGTTGCACACAAAGAAGGAATAGAAAACTCGCAGCAATGTAGAATATTGATGTAAGTTAGATTAGGTGTCGAGGTAGAGTATATTGCACAGAAGTATACATGGGTAGGTGTTCCAACAAATGTTTTTGAGTAGTGCAGAAACATATGGAGATTGATGCCAAAGAAGGAATGTACGCACAATTTTATACATACATTGGGTACAATTCCTAAGAACCGGTACCTAGAACTAGAAATGTGCAGCGAAATAACAAATTGGAACCAACTAATTCAAAGGTTTAAGGTAACATTTATATTTGAACATGAATCTTCGTTACTAGATGTAGCTTTGCAGGCCATTAGAACCAAGATATTTTTAGAAGCAATGCCAATGGAGGTAGTATCTATGTGTAGTATGCAAAAAGCTTCTATGATTGTTCATGAATTACTAGAATGTTATAATATTGTTAAATAAGAACAAGATGAGGAAGATCCAAGGAATATAAAAGTACTTGAAACTGAAGGGGAACATGCAATAGAAGGACCAAATCTTGAATATGTCGCGCATGCAAAGCCACTAAAGACACGGAAGGTAAACATTGGGACAAAGGAAGATCCAAATTTTGCGCAGATAGGAGATTACTGGAATGATGAAACTATGGAGAAGATTGCAGATTTACTACGTGAGTATCAGGATCTATTCCCAACTACATTCTCATAAATGAAAGGGATAGCTGAGGAGTTAGGAGAAATGAAAATTTGTTTGCAACTAGGTGCTAAGCCAGTAAGATAGAGACCCTATAGACTGAATTTGAAATATAAAGAGAAGGTAAAATAAGATATAGACTGAATATTAGAAGTTGAAATCATTGAACCAGTCATGGAATCAGAATGGATAAGTCCAATGGTAGTGAAAGATAAGAAAACAAAAGAAATTGGGATTTGTGTAGACCTAAGAAAGATAAATGATGCATCTATGCATGATCCATTTTCAACATTGTTTATAGATAAAGTGTTAGAGAATGTAGGAGGGAAGGAAGCCTATTATTTCATAGATGGTTTTTTAGGATATCACCATATTAAGATTGCGTAGGAAGATAGACATAAAACTACCTTTGCGATAGAGTGAGGAAGCTATTAGTACTCAGTAATGCCTTTTGGGCTAAAAAATGCACCTCAAGTTTTTCTAAGAATAGTTGTCGCAACTTTTAAGGAATTTATTCATAATTTCCTTGAAGTTTACTTAAATGATTGGACTATCTTTAGTGTATTGAAAGATCAGATAGAAGTACTCAGGTTAATGTTGGATAAGTGTAGACATTGTCATATTTCATTAAATTTGAAGAATTGTATTTTATGAGTGCATTTTGGAATTTTGTTGGGCCATGTGGTATGTAAGCAGGGCTTATTAGTGGATCCTTCCAAGATTGCAGTGATTTTGGACTTACAACCACCCACATCAATCAGACAGTTGAGAGAAACCCTCGGTCATATAGGATACTATAGGAAGTTCATTTAGGGTTATGCGCAGATTACAACACCCATGGAGAAGTTGTTGAAGAAAGAAGCTAAATTCCAATGGAATAAGGATTTCCATAAAGGTTTGGACCCATTAAAAMATAAGTTAGTGATTGCGCCAATTTTTATATTTCCATATTTGAAGAAGGAATTTCATGTTCATGTGGATGCATCGTCCATATCTTTGGGAAAAATATTATCTTAGCCAAGAGAATGAGACATAGACCATCCAATTGCATGTGCAAGCATGAAGCTATCAACAACAKAAAAAAATTAAATTACCACAGAACGAGAAGGATTAAAAATGGTATATGCGCTGCATAAGTTTAAACATTATTTGTTAGGTTCTCATTTCAAGATGTATACAAACCATTCTACACTAAAATACTTAGTGAATAAACCAGTGTTGGGGGGAAGAATATGCAGATGGTTGTTTTTGTTTCCAGAATATGATTTTGAGGTTGTTGTGAAACCAGGATGTTGAATGCAAGAACAGATCACTTATCACACATACTAAAAGGAGAAGATGCAGGGAATCTAGATGACATCTTGGCATATGTGAATTTATTTTTAGTTAACATGGTGGATGACTACTTCGCAGACATTGTACAATTTTTAAGTACATGAATGGCTCTACTAGACATGATAGTTGCACAGAAGAAATAGTTAGTGGTTAAATCAATGGATTACCAACTAATTGTTGGGAACTTATACAATTTAGGTGCAGATGGAATATTAAGATGATGTGTGTTAGAGAATCAAAGGACAATAATACTCCCAAAAGTGCATGACATAATTGCAGGAGGAAACTACACAGGTAAAGCGACCACGCATAATATTTTGTGCACGGGGATCCACTGACCCACACTTCACAAGGATGCTAAAGAATAATTTCAGGTGTGCGATGTTTTTCAAAGGGTGGGAAATCCATCGAGAAGGGATGAGATTCTTTTGCACCCACATGTTATGCTACAAGCAATTGATAAATGGGAAATAGACTTTGTTGGACCGATCAACCCACCAACGAGAAGATCAAGAACTAGGTATATAATCATTGTGGCAGAGTATTTGACCAGATGGATAGAAGTAACACCGATCATAGACTACACTGCAGAGATTGTTGCACAATTTCTATTTGAAAATATAGTTACATAATTTGGATGCCCGCACAGTCTACTAAGCGATCAGGGGACACACTTCCTGAATAAGACAATTGCAACATTGATTGATGAATTTAAAATTCATCAATGATCATCAAAGGAGTACACCATATCACCCTCAGGCCAATGGGACAACATAATATTTTAATAAAATTATGTAGCTTTCTTTGACAAATATCTGCAATGTAGGAAGGGATGATTGGAACTTGAGGATCCCTGCAATATTATGGGCATATAGGACTACAAGTAAAAATTTGACCAGACAGACAAAATTTAGGTTGGTCTATGGGAAAGAAGCAGTAATTCCAATGGAGTTTATTGTGCCTAGCCTGTGCATTGCGGCGATTACTAATCTTTCGGACTCTGGCACAGTAGAGTTGAGATTGTCATAGTTTTTATATCTTGAGGAAGACCAATTTGTCACAGGGTTCTGTCAGCAAGTTCAGAAGGAAAGAGAAAAGGCATGACATGATAGATATATTAAACAGAAAAAATTTCAAGTGGGGGACTTAGTATTACTATACGAGAACAAGTTTATGCAACATCCAGGAAAGTTTCGAAGGCATTGGTTAGGACCATAAGTAATTAAGTATGTGACAAAGGCAGGTGTTGTGCAGTTGGAAACGTTGAATGGTGAAATCCTTGGAGAATTGGTGAATGGAATTCAGTTGAAAATTTATAGGGACGAGCAACCTCCTGCACACTAAAATGAATTGCATAAGAATGAATGTGCCATAGTAGTGTATTATAGTAGGAAAAAGACAAAAAGAAATAAAAAGGGGAAAAAGAAAAAGAACATAAAGTAACAAAGTAATGGCATGTAAGAAATGGGAAGTCTGAAGTGTTAACCCGAGGTCCAAGGAGAAAGACTGACATAGGCATATGAAAGTGCACAAAGGAAGTGAGCGTCACRCAGATGGATGAAACTACGTCGAGCAAGGAGATAACACACAGAAGCCARAAAAACTACGCAGAATAGGAACGATGACCATTAAAATCATTAAAATTTGGAAGCAATGGTTAAAAAGCGTTAATGACAAGGAATAAAGACAACGCATAGTCATAAATGGRAAAATCCACTAGGGATTGTGACAGACTAGAGTTACGAGGAAAAAATCCAGAGACAGATTTGGTAACAAAGTAACATTAAATCACGCATTGAGTACACAACTGTTGGATTAGATCGTTAATTCGTGCACAAATGTACAGGGACAACTATAGAAGGGTTATAAAAGAACACTAGAGGCCGACAGAGAAAGGGTATTTGCATTCATCAGTGATGTGAGAATAAAGAGTAGAACATAGGAGAACTAGAGTCGATATAGAACATTTGTAGAGTCAAAAAAGGAGAGCATTGGTCGTAGAGAGCAATGGCACCACAAAAAGTTGGGGAACTAGTTGTCATAGCACGAAAGACATCCTGAATGCAACTATTGATCACATAATAATTCGAGGAAACACCCAAAGCTTCGTCTTCGCAGTTGGAGTTTCCCAAGGATTACATATTGTTGAGAAAGGAAACCGCACCGCAAGTTAGACTGCCCAAGGATTCTAAGTACCCGCTAGTTACACCAGACATACCACCCGATGTCATTATTGAAGGGGACTTGATGGGAAAGGTCGTTGCTTTGAATTTTTTAGACCATGGCATAAAATATGCACATAATTTTCCCTAGTTAGAATGAGACAAGTATTTATGCACTAAAAATGTACCAGGGAGAGGTGCAATATCGGTTGAGCCACAGAGATAGGCGACTGGGATAGAAAATTCAGGGATATTAAACTTGTTAGAAATCCCACACTTTGGCAGAAGTCTATAAATAAATGTCTGCTTTAAGTTGTTATTGATTTGCATCCATGGAGGGATTTTATGGCTAGATCCACCAATATCTATCGATACATAACTATTTGCATGGATAACAGGCTTGCCGACAATAGGGAAGGATTCGGAAAAATTATTCGCAAATAAGGTTAGGGAGAAGAAATTATCTGAAAGTGTGAAAGAGAAGTTCAACACCTTTTGTGGAAAGTGAGGGTTTGATGTCGCCAACATAATTGATGATTTAGTTAGATTTTCAACACAGGTATTGGCCTGCAAATTACTAAGGAAATGTCAAAAGGATGATTTGTCAGTCCCAGTAATAGCAGTCATAGAGAAGTGCGCAAAACAAGTCCAGATAAATTAGTCCATGTTATTGGTCAATAAGTTTATGATAGATTGCACTGAATCCCAGGATAAATGCATGGTATTTCAATATGTGTGGCTTATCATACTGATTTTATTGGTTGCCTGGAGGGAGCCAGATGAGTGCCATTTTTTGAAAACATCACGAAGAAATCATGCAATGGTGTGATATGTTAACTTATGGCATACTGCACACAAGGGGAGACAACAAGACAACAATGTCACCTTCTATGTCTACTTTGACACAATTAGACACATCACAAACCAAACATCGTGCATCATCACCTAGACTTTGGAGAAATATTAGGATATTGCACGCTTTAAATCAGGGATGCACCACATGTATATCCAAGATAAAAGAGACCCAACGTGCTAGTGGTTTCCAACAAGATACAAGTTGACAGAGGAGGATGTGTTCCTTATTTCCAATTACTAGTATGAAGAATGGAAACTTCTAGCTGAAGAAACAGAGCACCTTGACGAGGAAGAGGAACGAGACAATGAATATCAAGAACCATATGAGGCACAAAGAGATGAACAAGGAAATGGTGCAGGGGATGCGCAGGAGGAAATACCAGAAGTAGGGCACAAGAGGAAAGACAAGGGTCATGGGCCAACACCATCTACGCACAAGAATATGAAATCCAAAAAAGAGCCAACTATCTACACTTTGACAAATGATGATATTGACAGAATCGACTACTAAGTGAGGGATGTCACATAGGAGGCAGTTCAACAAGTGTCACAACCACAAGAAGAGTTGAACGAAAATGTGCAAGACCAATTGACGACATTGCAGTAGCATTTGGAGGTAGTGAGAATAGCGCCATAGAGTATATATGTTGAAGGCCAACCAACAAGCATGGCTAGAGAAGCAAGGGCCACTACTTCGTACCTTCTAGAGATTGCAACGGGGCGTCGAATTGTGAAGAACTTTCCCAAATTAATTGAGTTCCCTACACTGGAGATGAAGGAATATGCACAAGTACTAAGTCAGCTGGACTTATTCTTGTCACAGATACCCATGGAAGCCTTACAAGGATTGTAGGCAGGGGTGGGATAGGAAATATAGTTCTATGCAAAATCAATGAAAAAGGAGTTAACCAAGGTAGCGACGAATAAGGAAGGCCTGTAGAAGGTTCATACTGAGGTATTGTGTGAGAAGGACGAGGCTGAAAAAAAGTCCAAGAGAGTACAAAAAGCCGTCCAAAAGATATATAGGATCATTCTCGAGATACCGGTGGTGATAGAAGCCACAATAGAGGAGAAGATATAAAAAATAAACAAATTAATTCAAGGATTCTGCAATAGGATTGGAGATTTGGAAGCATTCACCACACCAGGTACACCACCCAAGGAGAAGGAGAAAAGAGACATAACATCTATAACCTCCATCGTAATCATTAAGAGTCTTAGTGAGGACTGTGTGAGGCTATGTGAAGAAATCACGCATATTTGGAAACAAATGACGATGAATCTAAAGCTGAATAAAATCGAGGAAAGAGTAACAAGTGTGCAGGATAAGGTGCATAAAGTCAATGAAACAATAAACACTCTACCACTAGTGGAACACATGATGGCCATCCTCCTGAATATACAATTATATAACCAGATAGAGCAGATGAGGGCAGAGCATAAGATTATAACACAAAGCTTGGAACCCCTATTGAACAAAGCACTCAATATAATCAGGGGATTGACAGAGATGCAGGGCACGGTGAAGCAAGTCGAGAAATACTATGAGGAGAAGCTTGTGACGCTAATGACACAGGCCATAAAAGAAATCTTAGAGAGATAGGATAAGGAAAAGAAAGAAGTCGCTACATCTAGAGAGACATTGAAAAAAATTATGGAGTCATGGAAGGGAGCGACGAAATAGGCATGAGTGGCTTGGGACAAGCCACAAGTGAGTGTTGGGGGTCTATTGGACATGCATTTTGGATGTAATTTTGAGAAATATCCTAAGGGTTGAGGAGTGCGCAGTAAAAGAACATATAGGATCATAGTGTACACTAAAGGCATATTTAGGATCAAAGTGCGTACTAAAAGTGCATTTGGTGGTACACAAGGAAATAAAAAAAGGAAATCAAGCAAGGAGATAAAGCAGGAAAAACAACATGCAGGAGAAAAGGAAGGAAAAGTAGCATGCAAACACAAAGGCAGGAAAATCACGCACGGACTATGTGTTTTCATGAGTTGTAGTGAGTCATAATGAGTTTTCATAGGGTTTTGGGATAAGCTAGTATGTTTTTGACCCCTAAACTCTATGTATAAATATGTAATGGGTTGGGAATATTAGGTTGTAACACCCTGTTTCCCCCAGTTTGTAAATATAACTTTATTGGATAGGAACTATGGCAAACTCAAAGGTGTGAATGTTTGATTTGATGGACCTTTGTATAAAAGGTCGATGAATGTAAATTATGTTATTTTAATAGATAATGGATACGTGTTGTATGACTGCTGTGAAGGGGATGTGCTAAGAGAGACCAAAATGGCTAATGAAAAGGTGGTGGAGGGGACCTGGAATGGTTGCGTTAACCTCCACCGAACCAGTACTATGCTGGATTTAATTTCTCAATATCAGAACGACCCTCTGACCTGCATTTAATTTCAGTTAGGCTGGTAGGTGGGAAGACCTCCTCAAGAGTTAATGAGGGGATGGGGCAGACTGCCCATCTGTAAGGCTTCCGGACCTAACCACGGACTGGGAAGTTGAGTCACATGCAATCTTGCTGAGAAAGGTAAGAAAGGAAGAATGGTGTGGGGAGAGGAGAACATGTGAAGAGTGCAGAGATGAGAGTGGAAAACTCTCGGGTCCAAGAAAGGATTGAAAGCGAAAAGTGAGTTTTGATCATAGAGAATAGAGACTTATCCAGGAGAAGGAGAGTAACCTTCGTCCTTATCTATTTTTGTATTGGGAGAAGGAGATTAACCTTTGTCCCTAACTTTCATTGAGCTGGAAGTAAGAGAGTGAATCTCAAAGCATCGTGGCCTAAGCTCGGGGGTGGCCAACTTAGGAGTGACTAAGCCTATGGTTGGGTGGAAACGAGCACCCCTCTCAGCAGTCGCATCATGCCTTATGGTTCTGATAAGTGACTTTATTCCTTGTGCTTTGAATTGGAAATAATGGATGCATGCTTATACTTATATGCATATAATGGTTTCTGTATTGAATGATTAAGTTAAGAATATGCGTTCGTTCCTTGAGAAATTTCACATCTGCTTGATTTCCTTATTCTCTAGTTTTATTCCTCGAAAGCACTTTCCTAAGGAATTTCATCACCGTCCTAGAGTCGAGTGAGTACTCCCCTAATAGCGGAGGTT